>SJYV01054260.1:0-12898 GCA_006410875.1 Neotragus pygmaeus
TTAACAAAGAGCACACTGGTGTAACCATTGAAAGACCTGGGTTCCAGCTCAGTTCTTCCATTTACTCGTCAAATGACTTAATTAAAGCAAGTCACTTGATCTTTCTGGGCCTCAGTTTCTTCAAGTGTAGCCTGTAGATTTGGGACAATGTTAAGGAGTGCGAGTCTGTGAATTACGCCTAGGGTACTAATCAGGCTTGGAATAGTGTGCTGCAAGTAACCAACATATATGATCAGGGTTGCTATTTTGAGTATTTAGCAGCACAAAGTGAAGGCTTTATATAAACAACTTCACCAGCATGTGCCAGATAATTATTAACTCCACTTATGGGAATGGAGCCCCAGCTATTGGTATCAAATTGTGAAAGCAGAAAAGACTTCAGAAATCACTGGTCCATATTCTTCATTTTACTGGTTATTGTATCCTCTGTTAGAAGAAGCACATTGTGATATTTAAGAACTGTTGCAGAAAGATGACACCAATGCAAAAGGGCTATGGACATGATCGGATATCTCAGTGGATGCAGTAGACCCATACAGCAATGGCACTGATGAATCATACCTTCCTATATACACATCCTTTATTAGTTCTTTACCCACACTGACACTCACCTTATCTATGTGGTTTGCTTTGGCAATAACAAATAGGATTCAAGCACAGTCTAAAACAAATACTTTTTCGTTAGGGTTTGCCCCATCTCTTGCTGCTTTTGAACACAGCCACTACAAAAGATGTCTTTTGGCCTGCTGGTGACACATGGCCCAGCTGACAGCCAGCACCATTCACCAGACATGCGAATGAGGCTTAGACTAACCAACTTCCCTTGAACTGATGGATGACCGTAAAAACATGAGTGACCTCAGATGAGACCAGAAAAGGAAACAACCCGCTGACCTCAGCCCAAATAGCTGACCCACAGAGTCACAGCAAATAAAATGGTAGCTATGTGAAACACTAAGTTTGATCCCTAGGTTGGGAAGATCCCCTGGAAAAGTTCGGAAATGGCAACCCACTCCAGTATTCTTGCCTGGAGAATTCCAAGGACAGAGGAGCCTGGTGGACTACAGAATTGGACACGACTGAGCACACACACGCACACACACAAACACACACACAGCACTGAAATATAGCAGCAGATGCTTGACACAACAGAAGAAGGATCTCCAATTTGAGAGTAGGGAAGGGAGTTTCCCAAGAGCTGATGGAAGGAAAGATTTGAAGTGTCTTCAACCATTTTCTTCTTTGAAGTTGGAATCAAAGGTTTGTGTCTAGTTCTTGCAGATTCTTGCTTCCTGAATGGACCAGAAAACTCCTCTGGCCCATCTTTCTTGTCAAACAGTTTCCGGGAAAACACCGCTAGTTTCCTAATTCTTCTTAGTAAGCACACTTTCCCTCTTATACTTCCTTTGTCACAATTTTTCCCCTTTGAAATATAACAAAGATCATTTGACCTGTCCTTTCTCATCGATTCAGTGGGTGGCTGCTAGCAAAGAAATTTCATGAAATATTACCAGAATGAAGAGTTCTTGGGAAAGAGGTAAGAGGATAAGATTTTTAAATGCCTGAGAAAAATAAAATAAAATGACTGAGAAAAAAATAATGTTTTTCAAATGTCCATATAGAACCTGCAACCATCTTGCTTTCAGCCCTAGTTTGAGGCAATAAGAAAAAAATCCATTTTATCATTGTCCTATAGTCTCTGATATGTTGCCTCTGGTGGTTGCAAGTCAAAACAAAGAGTTAATATAAAACATAGCCCTGAAGACTGCTATTTTTTGTCAAAAATGACTCTAAAATTGACCAAATATATGAGGCAACTATTTTCTGGTGTTGAGTAACAAGGTTATAATCCCCAAGAGAAGGGAGTTCTCTCTACGTGTACATCTGAATCCCTGTCCAGGTTGCCAGTTGTAGCCCAGTAAGTTGGGTCCATGCTGAGGCTGGTGGTTCAGTCAACTTGAAGAGGCAGAGATAAGAGCTTGGGATCACTTGAGTGGATGCAAGCTGCAAATCTGATTCAGCCTGAGGAGAGTTCTTGTTAACACCCCAGGCATTCATCTGAGACACCAGAAAGGCTATACCTCAGAAAACAGGACCATGTATTGAGGTCAGGGCTATCCTGAGTGAATGCTAAGCCACTTCAGTTGTGTCTAACTCTTTGCAACCCCATGGAGTGTAGCCTGCCAGGCTCCTCTGTGGGATTTCCCAGGCAACTCCCCCCAATACTGGGGTGAATTGCCATGCCTTCTTCCAGGGGATCTTCCCCGCCTAAGGATCAAACCTGAATCTCTTACGTCTCCTGCATTGGCAGGCAGGTTCTTTACCACCAGTGCCACCTGGGAATCCCAAGGCTACTCTAGACCCAACTTGTGCTGTGCTTAGTTGCTCAGTCATGCAACTGCATGCAAACCCATGGACTGTAGCCCTCCAGGCTCCTCTGTCCTTGGAGATTCTCCAGGCAAGAATACTGGAGGGGTTTGCAATGCCCTCCTCCAGGGGATCTTCCTAACTCAGGGGTCAAACCCAGGTCTCACACCTTGCAGGCGGATTCTTTACCATCTGAGCCACCAGTGAAGCCCAAGAATACTGGAGTGGGTAGCCTATCCCTTCTCCAAGGGATCTTCCCAAACCAGCAATCAAACTGGGGTCTCCTACCTTGCAGGCAGATTCTTTACCAGGAAAGCCCAGACCCAACTTACTGAAGCCTAAAAATCCAAGCTTTGACAAGTTCCACAGGTGAGACAGAGTTTGAAAGTCGAGTTCACTGTTATAGGAAATGAGAAACAACGAGAGGTTTCCATGGCCTAAAACACAGGCTAACAAATTTAAATTTGTTAACAGTCATTAATTTGCCTGTCAAAGACACTGCAAGAAGAAAAAAGCTATAAATTAAATACTGAAACCGATTGGTGTCATTTCAGCAGGGGCTCCGAAGAACTCTGGTACCAGAGGCCTTTACGTCTCAGCGCAGAAGAGAATTCAGCAAGAGCAAAGTGGTAGATAAGAAGAGATTTATTAGAATAGGATGCTTGGGAGATTTACAAGCAGCTGGGTGAGAAATGCCGTGCACAAGAACTGAGGAGAAGGGGAAGAAGTTCTTTGTCTTTCTTGAGTAGATATCATGCTTCCATCCTCAGCTCCTTCTCTAGGTTGAGCAGGGGAGTTTTCTTGTCCCTACATGGTCAAGCAAGGTTCACAAATTGCTGTTTTCCATCTGTGCAGAGAGCATATCCTAAGGATCACTAACTTACTGACGTCACTGGGCAGAGTGTGGATCTCAAGCTACCGTTGTTGCACTGCTCTGGGGCATGTCCCATGTGTCTGTTTCATGGTTTTGCTGCTAAGCAAGCCTGCTTGGTTTGTGGTTAAGCAAACCTGCTTTCTCGAGTAATTATTAACTTACAGGTATCTTTCATATTTTTCTACTTATAATCCCCTAGTGCAATTAACTAGTCACCTCCTTTATCCCTATTAATGCCTCTCATTAGCATAGATGCAAAAATAGAAATGTTAGCAAATCAAATCAAATAATAGCTAGAAAACAGATAATACATCCTGAATGCAATGGGTTTACTCAAGGAAAACAAGGCTTGTTTAACAGTTAAAAACTAATATATGTAATTCACCATGCTAACAAGATAAAGAAGAAAAACCACATGATAATCTCAATCGATACAGAAAATAACATTTGGCAAAATTCTACACCCACATATGATGAAATCGCTCAGCAAATTAGTACTAGCAGAGAAGTTTCCAAATTTGATAAAGAACATTTAAAATATATCTACTAAAAATATAGCTAATGATAAAAACACGGAATGCTGTTCTCTAGGACGGAGAATATGGCAAAGATGTTTGCTCTCTTCACTTTTCTTCTATATTGTACTGGGAGTTCTCAGAGAAACTAGAGAACGAGGCTAGAAAAGGAACTAAAAGGGATAAAGATCGAGAAGAAAGAGTAATACTGTCTCTATTCACGAAAGAAAGACATGATAGAAAAACTAAGCAGTCTATAAAAAAACAAGCAAAGAATCAACTAAACTTAACAATGAACCTATTTGTTAGGATGTCCTCAGGATGCATCCAAGTATAGGGCGGGAACAGAGACACAGACATAGAGAATGAACACCTGGGCCCAGAGGCAGAGGGTGACGATGAGACGACTTGGGAGATTAGCACTGAGATATGCACACAGATGGAGAAGGCGATGGCATCCCACTCCAGTACTCTTGCCTGGAAAGTCCCATGGGTGGACGAGCCTGGAAGGCTGCAGTCCATGGGGTCACGGAGAGGGACTTCACTTTCATTTTCGCTTTCCTGCGTTGGAGAAGGAAATGGCAACCCACTCCAGTGTTCTTGCCTGGAGAATCCCAGGGACAGGGGAGCCTGGTGGGCTGCCAGCTATGGGGTCGCACAGGGTCGGACACGACTGAAGCAACTTAGCAGCAGCAGCAGCAGCATGTACACAGATAGCGAGTGGGACGCTGCTGCGTAACACAGGGAGCTCAGCTCGGAGCTCTGTGATGACCTGGAGGGGTGGGATGGGGGTGGGACGGAGGTCCAAGACAGGAGATGTATGTATACACAGCACTGATTCACTTTGTTGTACAACAACTAACACAACATTGTAAAGCAATTATACTCCACTAAAAAATAAATAAATGACAAAATAAACGACCTTCAGAGACTCTTACCCGGTACACAATAGTCAGCAAACATTTACTGAATATGTGGTAGAAAATGAATAGTATTATGATCAAAATCCAAAAGGAGTCTTGCTGATAACATAACAATCAAATCATCGCAAATAAATATATAATTTATTACTTAAAAAATTAACTGTGTGGCTCTCTGTTAGTAACAAATAGATAAAAATAAATATTAAAGATATTTAGGACAGTATCAAAAAGCATAAAATACTTTGAAACATATGTAACAAAAGACAGGAAGGACTTGTGTGTTAAAAGCAGTAAATATTTTTAAAATTTAAAATAAAAAGATATACCATATTTATGGAATGGAAGACTATTGTTCAGATGTTCATTTTCCCTAATTGGAACATAGAGTCAACGAAATTACAACCAGAATTGCAGAGGTCATTTTTGTAGAAATTAAGAAGCTGATTCTAACATCTACACAGAAATGCAAGGGACCTAGAATAGTCAAAACAATTCTAAAAAAAAAGGAAAACAAGATCAGAGGACTTATACTATCTGGTTTCATGACCTTTTATAAATGCTACAGTAATCAAGACAATATGGAATTGTCATAAGGGTAGGCATATAATCAATGGAAGAAACAGAGAACTTGGAAATAGACCCGGATGTGTTCATTTTGACAAAAGCAAGAAGATCATTTAACAGGGAAGGGATAATCTTCAACAGATGTACTGGAACAACATATGAGAAAAAAATAAACCACGGCCCCTTCTCCGTACCATACTGAAAAATTCATTTAAAAATAAGTTACCGCTTGGCGACTTAATCAGTCTATGGAAGTTTAAAAATCAATATAAGATGCAGTTACTGGGTCTTGTAACAAGTCGGATCTTGGGAAGATTTGTACTGCTCTTAGTTAGGGTTGTCATGATCTGACAACTTATCTGATACTCACAACATCTCCCAATAGATCAATGACAAGAAATTTAAAAAGCCCATCTGGAAAAGGGAAAGTCACACGCAGTGACCATTGTCCATAGCACATAAGCGTATCCTGTTTGCCAAAAGATGCAATGACTCCCTAAGCAGCTGAGATGTGTGCTCCTGTGCGGGCCAGGATGGTCTTCCTAGATCCCGGTCACAAGTCTTTTTCCTCTGTGACCACATCTGACCTGGGCATTGGGGCGATATTACAGGAACTTTACCTTTTTATTTTTTTTAATTAGGAATTCAGGAACCTCAGCCCTTTGTTTGCCAGGTAGTAGTTCAGTATTTATTTGCATTTGATCAACTCCATAATCAAAGCTGGAGACAGTGCTCAAATTTACTCCCAACCCAGGGATTTCTGTCTCCTAGCAACAGCCCTGAATGTTCCGTTCATGCCCTTAACCCTCAGCTTAAATGACTTCTACCTGGGCCTCTCCAGGGTCGTTCAGAACAACTTCTTAGGGTGGGAGTCACAGCTAATATATGCCTCTCTGCTCCCAAATTACATCTCCAGGGATGGCTTTTTGCCGTGAGGTAATTTAAATTTTTCCTAACTTGGATCTTCCAGACTTAAGGGGAATTTAAGAGGGACAGGGGCGCCTGAAGGCTCTGTGAGACCTCAGTGTTATCTTCCTGATAATATTTGCCAATGATTTTTTTTTTTTTGCACTAACTTTAGTTTGGTACAAATATTTTTGCCTTTTTTTTTTTTTAACCCTGACTTTCTGAGATTGCCAACTTTCAGCCTTCTTGGATTACTGGCCTCAGCCAGAAATGGAACTGCTTTAGTGATACTACATTTTCTTCCCTTTCTGCCCTCAGAGGGACTATGCTCAAGTGGAGACTATCCTTTTTAAAAATGAATGTAGCCAAGCCCTTCCAACCTCTGATCTATCTCATGTGGCTTTGATAGACACATGATCTGAATCCCAAAGTACAAGTTACGGCTTACCAGAAGCTGGGCAAATGCACAGTAAGAATGCAGGGTAATCTCTTGACTTAGCATGTAAGTAAGTCTCCACGGACCTCCTCCCTGGGTGCCCTCAGCAAATTACCCATTTTAGAGTCTGTTACTGACAATTCATTTTCTAATATTGGAATTTGTTACGATTGTTTTGGAGACAACAGAAATTACAGCTGCCATTTTTTTTGGACATAAAAGGGGAAGTTGCTGTTGCCCTTAAATGAAAAGTTCAGTGGAAGATCAGGCATGGCTGGATCTAAGTGCTCAGAGCCATTTCAGGTTTTTTGTTTGTTTGTTTTGTTCATGTTGACCTCAGGCCAACACTCCCAAGCTGGTGGCTCACATCCAGTTTACATTTTAGCAACTTCAGAGGAGAAAGCCCCTTTCTTAGTAACTGTTTCTACAATCCTAGAGCTGATGCTCAGTGGCCTTCGTTGGCCTTCGTTGGGAAAAATGCATTTACTTGAGTCAATCTTTGCAGCTGGGAGGAAGGGATATTTTAATTTGGCTAAATGTGGGTCATGTGGCTATCCTAGCACCAAGGGTAGGGGCATCTATCATACCCTATTCACATGGACTGATTTAGCGAAGAGGTAAGGCAATGGCACCCCACTCCAGTATTCTTGCCTGGAAAATCCCATGGACAGGGGAGCCTGGTGGGCTGCAGTCCATGGGGTCATTAACAGTTGGACACGACTGAGTGACTTCACTTCTATTTTTCACTTTCATGCATTGGAGACGGAAATGGCAACCCACTCCAGTGTTCTTGCCTGCAGAATCCCAGGGACAGCGGAGCCTGGTGGGTTGCACAGAGTCAGACACGACTGAAGTGACTTAGCAGCAGCAGCAGCAGTTTCTCAAAGAAGATTGGATGCTGAAGAGGCAAAAACAATGAATGTCCAACGTGTGCTGATAGATCAGTATTGAAACTGACTCAAAAAACCAGTTCTGTTACATGTGGTTGCACTGAGTCTTGTGTATTATTCAATGAGTGTGTGCATGCTAAGTCACTTCAGTTGTGTTGGACTCTTTGTGATGCTATGGACTGTAACCCATCAGGCTCCTCTGTTCATGGNCTTCTACTTTTCACTTTCATGCATTGGAGATGGAAATGGCAACCCACTCCAGTGTTCTTGCCTGCAGAATCCCAGGGACAGCGGAGCCTGGTGGGTTGCACAGAGTCAGACACGACTGAAGTGACTTAGCAGCAGCAGCAGCAGTTTCTCAAAGAAGATTGGATGCTGAACAGGCAAAAACAATGAATGTCCAACGTGTGCTGATAGATCAGTATTGAAACTGACTCAAAAAACCAGTTCTGTTACATGTGGTTGCACTGAGTCTTGTGTATTATTCAATGAGTGTGTGCATGCTAAGTCACTTCAGTTGTGTTGGACTCTTTGTGATGCTATGGACTGTAACCCATCAGGCTCCTCTGTTCATGGGATTATCTAGGCAAGAGTACTGGAGTGGTTGCCATGCCCTCCTCCAGAGGATCTTCCAGACCGAGGGATTGAACCCATGTCTCTTATGTCTCCTGTATTTGGCAGGTAGGTTCTTTACCACTGGTGCCACCTGGGAAGCCCATATTATTTAATAAGTATAGCTTTTTGCAGAAGTCCAGTCCTCTGGGTTAGAATTCAGATGATATAATGTGATAAGAATTTTGCATTCTTGGGTGATGGGACCTTTACAACTGTTTCAAAATATTCATGAGTGCCTCTCATGTGGTCAGCAAGGGACTGGGCACTGGAACACAAATTTGATGAAGACACAATTAATACCTGGAAGGAATCATAACTGGAGGTAAGAAATATACCTTTAAGTAAATAAATCTTAGTGTGATATGCAAGTGTCTATAACAAAGGATTCAGTTGTCTTTTGAAACCCTACAAAATGGTAGGCCCTGGGTCTTATGCTCTTGCCACATTTTCTTACTTAAGTCTCAGAGCAATCTCTCAAAGCAACAATTTCTCTCTAAGGACACAGAGGTTTGTAGAGATAAAGTCTTTTGTATGTGGTCATTCAGCTGGGATGTAGCAGGGGCCTTTGGGAACTCTATTTGGGAATATTATATTCCTCAGTATCTGAAAGTCAATGCAGGAATCTCAGGAGATGCGGGTTTGATCCCTGGATCAGGAAGATCCCCTGGAGTAGGGAATGGCAACTCACTTCAGTATTCTTGCCTGGAGAATCCCGTGGACAGAGAAGTCTGGCAGGCTACAGTCCATGGGGTCACAAAGAGTCAGACACAACTGAAGCGACTTAGCACAATGCACTTAGTGACCAAACCACCACCACCATGTAGATTGCAGAGGCAGCTACAGTGATCTTCTTGCTTCCTGTCTCTCTTTAATTCATTCTGCTACCGGGTGTGTTCTGAGGTAGGCAGAAGTTGTGTACCATATCATATTGCCTTGATCATTTATTTGGCAAATATTGCACCTGATCATGGTTTAAAGCTTCCAATAAAACAATCCTTCATTTTTTAACACTTTAAAAAATTATTTATCTTTAATTGGAGGGCAATTGCTTTACAACATTGCGTTGGTTTCTGCCATACATCGACATGAATCAGCCATAGGTGTACACATGTCCGCTCCCGCTTGAATCCCTCTCCCCCTTCCCTCCGCCTCCCGCCTGTGTAGGTTGTCACGGAGCACTGGCTTTGGGCTCCCTGTGTCATAGAGCAAATTCCCACTGGTCATCTATTTTACGTATGGTAGCAGATAGGTTTGCATGCTAGTCTCTGAGTTCGTCCCACCCTCTCCTTCCCCCTCGGGGGCCACAAGTCTGCCCTTTGTGTCTGCGTCTCCACTGCTGCCTGCAAGCACGTCCATCAGTGCCATCTCTCTAGATTCCATATATATGCATTAACATATGATACTTGCTTTTCTCTTTCTGACTTACTTCACTCTGTATAACAGGCTCTAGGTTCATTCACTTCATTAGAACGGACTCAAATGCATTCTTTTACAGATGAGTAACATTCCACTGCATATATGTACCACAGATTCTTGATCCATTCATCTGTCGATGGATATCTAGGTTGCTTCCATGTTCTAGAGACTGTAAATAGTGCTTCAGTCAACATTGAAGTGCACGTGTCTGTGTCAATTATGGTTTCCTTAGAGACTTCCCTGTAGCTCAAACAGTAAAGAATCTGCCTGCAATGCAGGAGACCAGGGTTCGACCCCTGGGTCGGGAAGATTCTCTGGAGAAGGGAATGACAATCCACTTCAGTATTCTTGCCTGGAGAATCCCACAGAGAAGCCTGGTGGGCTACAGTCCACGGGGTTGCAAAGAGTCGGACGAGACTGAGCAACTAACACACACAGGGTACATGCCCAGTAGCTAGGAATAAAACTACCACCATATGACAAAACAATTGTCAAGCATTTCACCAGTGTTCAAGAAAAGCACTGGTTTAACATGATTTATCATACATAGTCCCCCTGTTCACAAAACCTGTGGTTTCACCTGGTTTTAGTTACGGTCAACTGAGGTCTGAAAATATTAAATAGAAAATTCCAGAAAGAAACACTCCCTAGTTTTGTTTTTTTTTTCAACTTCATGCTGTTCTGAGTAAGATAATAAAATCTTGTGCCATTCTGCTCCATCCCACCTGGGACGAGAATCATCCTCTGTCTATTGTATCCTGCCCCTGAGTCATCTAGAAGCCACCGTGTTATCAGTGCTGTGTTCAGGCAACCCTTATTTTACTTAATAATGGTTCCAAACTGCCAGAGTAGTGATGCTGGCAATTCAAATATGCGAAAGAGAAGTCACAGTGTGCTTCCTTTAAGAGGGAAGGTGAAAGATGCCCCACTTAATAAGGAAAACAAAACAAAACAAAACAACAATTGTATGCTGAAGTTGCTAACATCTATGGTATTAATAAATTTTCTATCCATAAAGTTGTGAAAAAAGAAAAAGAAATTTGTGCTAGTTTTGCTGTTGTGCCTCAAATTGCAAAAGCTATGGCCACAGTGCTTGAGAAATGCTTAGTGAGCATGGAAAACGCATTAAATTTGTACAGTAAGATATTTAGATGGGGGAGGAGAAGGAAAGGGAGGGAGAGAGAAATAGCATTCACATGACCTTTATTGTGGTGTTTTCAAAGTTGTTATATCTTATTAATTATTGCTGTTAATCTCTTACTGTGTCTGACTTATAAGTTAAACTTTATTATAGATATGTGATGGTGTGGTTTAGTTGCTGAATTGTGTCCAACTCTTTGTGACCCCATAGGCTGTCTGTATATCTTTCCTTTTCTCCTTTGCTTTTCTCTTCTCTTCTTTTCATAGCTATTTGTAACCCCTCCTCAGACAGTCATTTTGGCTTTTTGCATTTCTTTTTCTTGGGGATGGGCTTGATCACTGCCTCCTGTACCATGTCACGAACCTCCATCCATAGTTCTTCAAGCACTCTGTCTATCAGATCTAATCCCTCAAATCTATTTGTCACTTCCACTGTATAATCATAAGGGATTTGGTTTAGGTCATACCTGAATGGTCCAGTGGTTTTCCTTACTTTCTTAAATTTAAGTCTGAATTTGGCAATCATGGTTCATGATCTGAGCCACGGTCAGCTCCTGGTCTTGGTTTTGTTGACAGTATAGAGCTTCTCCATCTTTGGCTGCAAAGAATATAATCAATCTGATTTCGGTGTTGACCATCTGGTGATGTCCGTGTGTAGAGTCTTCTCTTGTGTTGTTGGAAGAGGGTGTTTGCTATGACCAGTGTGTTCTCTTGGCAAAACTCTATTAGCCTTTCCCCTGCTTCATTCTCTTCATACTCCAAGGCCAAATTTCCCTGCTATTCAGTATTTCTTGACTTCCTACTTTTGCATTCCAGTCCCCTATAGTGAAAAGGATATCTTTTTTGGGTGTTAGTTCTAGAAGGTCTTGTAGGTCTTCATAGAACCATTCAACTTCAGCTTCTTCAGCATTACTGGTCGGGGCATAGACTTGAATGGTTTGATATTGAATAGTTTGCCTTGGAAGCGAATATAGATCATTCTGTCATTTTTGTGATTGCATCCAAGTATTGTATTTTGTACTCTTTTGTTGATTATGATGGCTACTCCATTTCTTCTAAGGGATTCTTGCCCACAGTACTAGACACAATGGTCATCTGAATTAAATTCACCCATTCCACTCCATCTTAGTTTGCTGATTCCTAGAGTGTCGATGTTGACTCTTGCCATCTGCTGTTTGATCACTTCCAATTTGCTTTGATTTATGGACCTAACATTCCAGGTTCCTATGCAATATTGCACTTTACAGAATTGGACTTTGCTTCTATCACCGGTCACATTCACAACTGGGTGTTGTTTTTGCTTTGGCTCCATCCCTTCATTCTTTCTGGAGTCATTTCTTCACTGATCTCCAGTAGCATATTGGGCATCTACTGACCTGGGGAGTTCATCTTTCAGTATCCTATCTTTTTGCTTTTTCATACTGTTCATGGGGTTCTCAAGACAAGAATACTGAAGTGGCTTACCATTCCCTTCTCCAGTGGACCACGTTTTGTCAGAACTCTCCACTTTGACCTGTCTGTCTTGGGTGGCCTTACACAGCATGGCTCATAGTTTCATTGAGTTAGACAAGGCTGTGGTCCATGTGATCAAGTTGGTTAGTTTTCTGTGATTGTAGTTTTCAAAAGGCAAAGGAGATAAGAAAAGATATATCCATTTGAATGCAGAGTTCCAAAGAATAGAAAGGAGAGATAAGAAAGCCTTCCTCAGTAATCAGTGCAAAGAAATAGAGGAAAACGATAGAATGGGAAAGACTAGAGATCTCTTCAAGAAAATTAGAGATACCAAGGGAACTTTTCATGCAAAGATGGGCACAGTAAAGGACAGAAATGATATAGCCCTAACAGAAGCAGAAGATATTAAGAAGAGGTGGCAAGAATACACAGAAGAACTGTACAAAAAAAGAGCTTCATGACCCAGATAATCATGAAGGTGTGATCACTCACCTAGAGCCAGACATCCTGGAATCCCAAGTCAAGTGGGCCTTAGAAAGCATCACTATGAACAAAGCTAGTGGAGGTGATGGAATTCCAGTTGAGCTATTTCAAATCCTAAAAGTTGACGCTGTGAAAGTGCTGCACTCAATATGCCAGCAAATTTGGGAAACTCAGCAGTGGCCACAGGACTGGAAAAGGTCAGTTTTCATTCCAGTCCCAAAGAAAGACAATGCCAAAGAATGCTCAAACTACTGCACAATTGCAGTCATCTCACACGCTAGTAAAGTAATGCTCAAAATTCTCCAAGCCAGGCTTCA
>SJYV01054261.1:0-12902 GCA_006410875.1 Neotragus pygmaeus
AGATGGGAATACCAGACCACCTGACTGCCTCCTGAGAAATCTGTATGCAGGTCAAGAAGCAACAGTTAGAACTGGACGTGGAATAACAAACTGGTTCCAAATTGGGAAAGGAGTACGTCAAAGCTATATACTGTCACCCTGCTTATTTAATTTGTATGCAGAATATATCGCAAAGAGTCAGACACGACTGAGCGACTGAACTGAACTGATATCATGAGAAATGCTGGGCTGGATGACGCACAAGCTGGAATCAAGATTGCCAGGAGAAATATCAATAACTTCAGATATGCAAATGATACCACCCTGATGGCAGAAAGTGAAGAAAAACTAAAGAGCCTCTTGATGAAAGTGAAAGAGGAGAGTGAAAAAGTTGGCTTAAAGCTCAATATTCAGAAAATGAAGATCATGGCATCTGGTCCATCACTTCATGGCAAATAGATGGAGAAACAGTGAAAACAAAGAGAGACTTTATGTCAGGGCTCCAAAATCACTGCAGATGCTGACTGCAGCCATGAAATTAAAAGATGCTTGCTCCTTGGAAGAAAAGTTGTGACCAACCTAGACAGCATATTGAAAAGCAGAGACATTATGTTGCCAACAAAAGTCCATCTAGTCAAACTGTGGTTTTTCCAATCGTCATGTATGGATATGAGAGTTGGACTGTGAAGAAGGCTGAGCGCCGAAGAATTGATGCTTTAGAACTGTCGTGTTGGAGAAGACTCTTGAGAATCCCTTGGACAGCAAGAAGATCCAATCAGTCCATCCTAAGGGAAATCAGTCCTGAGTATTCATTGGAAGGACTGATGCTGAAGATGTGCAGAACTGACTCATTTGAAAAGACCCTGATACTGGGAAAGATTGAAGGTGGGAGAAGAAGGGGACGACAGAGGATGAGATGGTTGGATGGCATCACCAACTTAATGGACATGAGTTTGAGCAAGCTCTGGGAGTTAGTGATGGACAGGGAAGTCTGGCATGCTGCAGTCCATGGGGTCACAAAGAGTCACACGTGACTGATCGACTGAATTGAACTGAACTGAACTGACTTATTTTAATGAAAAGAAAGTGTGGCATTTCCGATTGAGAAAAGAAAGGTAAGGATGGNAGTGATGGACAGGGAAGTCTGGCATGCTGCAGTCCATGGGGTCACAAAGAGTCACACGTGACTGATCGACTGAATTGAACTGAACTGAACTGACTTATTTTAATGAAAAGAAAGTGTGGCATTTCCGATTGAGAAAAGAAAGGTAAGGATGGAGGGTAGATTTGCCCAAGGACTTACGAGAAAATTCAATCCTAGGAGAGAGGGAAGAAAATCAGTAAGGTAAATAGGCTACAATATTCAGGAATGTTTAGGCAGTACCAACACCAACCAGGATGGGAAACAGTGTGCTTCCCATTCCCTACCTCTGCTAGGCTGATGGTCCCCAGGCAAAATGTCTGAACTGCTAGCTCAGAAGAAAGGTGAGGGACTTGTTAGACAGAGTCTCCTGGGCTTCCCAAACCATTTTCCAAAAGGATGGATGGCAGAAATCTATCCCAAGAGGTAGCTGCTCCCATGGCCATAGGTGAGCAGGTTTGCAGACCATTTCAGGTGTTCCGTACCACTGTTCCTTAATATGCAGCCCACATATGTCAGATACAATGAAGCCTGGGTCTGCCTGCAGCCTGTTGACAGAAGAAATGGTCTGTGGGGGATAAACCTAAGGAGAAATCATCACATCGCAGAATACTTTGTGTTGAAAAGAAATTGTACAATCCTTCCCCCTCCCTGTCCTCCAGAAAAGGCTTTTTATTTTCTAAAGGGCATGATGCTTAAATCGTTCCAACCAGGGCTGTGCACAGCTCTTCAAAGGGGCTTCTGTGGCTGCCCTTGGGAGATGGTGCCAAAACACATTAGATTTTGAAGCTCTAATTTGAAAAAATGTTTCTAATTCAGATCTTCCAGTTTCCTTTAGTAAATTTCACAGTATTATTTCTCGTTACACTTCCTCTTGGCACTATATATAATCCTACCCTTCTTCTTACCCTTCAGATGGCAGTCAAGAGTTATTGCATCTCTCCAATTTATCACTTAGCTAAGACATATAAAGCATAGTGAGTTATTTTAGCCACCTTTTTCAGGATTAAATGCTTAATATGATCTCTTTATCGTCCCCAGCACTTTTCTGGCAGAAGATCGCAAAGTTGGAAGGAATTTTAAAGATCATCCTTAGTCTGGCCACCTAATTAATATCTAAATCCCGTTCTCCCAGAAGACCAATAAGAATACCCCCAATGGCTCCTCAGCCCTCATGTAATTTAGTACCTTGTGAAGTAACTTTTTCTTTGCCCAGAGGAGATGTATTTTTTCTTCTTTTGTTGCTGTTGTTCTGGTGGGGAGAAAAAAAATTATAGCTTCCAACTATTGTCTATGCTCTTGGCAATAAACAGAAATCTACTCTTCACACATGCAGCCAGTCGAGTATTGAAAACAAGTTTCAAGCTCATTGAATATCCCCAAGACTCTAGCTAAGGTCAGGTAAGAGGACATACATTAAATTTAACTATGAAGTAAGCAGTTCGCTTACTTATTTACTTATCATGGGAAAAAACACAAAGAAAGCACCCAAGTGCCTCTTCCTGAATTTCCATCTTCCCTGTGCCTGGCTTTGGCCAGTGTGTGCTGCATGTTCTCCCTGGAGAGCCCTCCCTTTACATTTTCCCCATCATTTACCTATATTCTCCTTAAGTCTTTACTAGGTGGTTAAAAATCCAACATGTGAATATGAACTAACAAGTCAATATGACAGAATGATTTAGCCTTTTCTGATAACATCATTTTATAAGAGACTGCCACGTCATGCATGCTCAGTCATTCAGTAGTGTCCAATTCTTTGAGACCCCATGGACTATATATAGCCCGCCAGGTTCCTCTGTCCATGGGATTTTCTAGGCAAGAATCCTGAAGTAAGCTGCCACTTCCTTCTCCAGGGAGATGTGATCTTCCTGAACCAGGGATTGAACCCATGTCTCCTGTGTCTATTGCATCGGCAGGCAGATTCTTTACCTCCTGAGCTACCTGGGGAGCCTGAGAACACCAATATTTATCACAAACAAGTACAGGATGTTGGAAATATCAGATGACCTGGTAGTTTGAAAGGAGTGAGATCCTGAGCTTTAGGAAGAAATTTTGATCCTTTTAAATGTAAACCATTTGTTTAGCCTAGGGCTCAGTGCTGGAGAGTGATAGTAATGTGCTTCAGATTCTGGAATAAACCTCCATTTCAACTTTGAAAGAATTGCTTGTTATTTGTTTGGGAAGATGACTCAACACTTCTGGCATAAGCTGTAAATCAGCTCAGCTGAGTTGCATTTACATCTGGAAAGTAAGAAGCTTACCATAAGTATTCTCCCCTGATTACTCATATATTCAAGGGAAGAAAGTCTTGACTGTATCTCTACCCTCATTCCTAGAAATCCCTTCATTCTGTGGACCGAGATACCCATTAGTTCAGCAGGACTCTGATGAGAAGTTAAAGGTCTCCCAGGAAGGAAGCATCCTGTGGTTACCTTTGCCAGCATGGCACTTAAATACACCAGTATGTCTCCCTGTCCTTCCCGATTCAAAACCCTCTCCTCACCATTTTTTTGTGCCTCCCGTGAAGGCAGTTGCATTCTCCTGACCCTTCTATCTTAATCTTTGCCAGGTCAGCTCTCACCTCAAAGAAACCCAAAGGTTCCATTTGCTTCCAGAATAAAAGTTAAACACTAAGCAGGTCTTATAGATTCTTCATGAGTCAGGCTTGTCCTGCTTTTCTGGGCTGATCTCCCACATTCCCTTCACAAACCCTCTGACTTAGGCAGAATTCACCATTGGACCTAACTTTCATGGTGCCTCAGGAGGTAAAGAATATGCCTACAATGCAGGAGACCTGGGTTCAATCCTTGGGTTGGGAAGATTCCCCTGGAGAAGGGAATAGCAACCCATTCCAGTAATCTTGCCTAGAGAATTCCATGGACAGAGGAGCCCGATGGGCTACAAAATCCATGGGATCACAAAGAGTCAGAGGTGGCTGAGTGACTAACACTTTAACTTTCAGATACACAGACACTTTCACACCAGCCCTTGATGTCATTTCTGCCTGAAATGCCCTTTGCTACTTGTTTCCAAAGGAATATATTCTCCTGCCCTTCCGAGTCAAACACTAATGCTTCTGTCAAGGGTTCTTTTATATTGCTCCTAACACTTCCTTCTAAACTCTCAGGGAATTGGCTTTATTACTTTTTTGTGGTACTTACATACAACCCAACTTGCATGGTTTTATCATCTTCCTACCTGCCTATAATAACCTCTTATACCAGCACCTAGTTCTGTGTTTGAGTCCAGTGGCATTTGGTGCTTATCAGATGGCATCAAGCTTAAGCTAGTAACTTAAGCTTATTCATAACCTCAGATTCCAATGAAAAAGAAATACAAAATAGATATATAAATCGCACATAACATGTTCATTTTAGGCCCAAGACCAGTGTTTTAGAATCTTGACCTCAGGCACTAGATCCAAGGCATTTTTGTGGTTGAATCACTAAATCCTCTGTTATATATATAAATATATATATAACTATTAGAAGAAAATGAACAAGCTCATCACTTGCTTACATAGTTTTAGTACTGTTAAACCATCCTGTAAACTCTTTTATGTTTCATTCTTTGCTGAACTCTGTCATAACATTGTATTCCACTGGTGCCTTTCACTCCTTTTAACATTTCTGTGCTCTTGTCTTAAAGTTCTTAGAGTTGCTGCAGAATACCACTGTTTCTTGTAATCAGTGAGAAAAATGGAATAGCTCAGTTTCCCACCAACATAACTCTAGGTAATCTTCCTTTGCTGCTAATTCTGGAAAGGACAGGAAAACACACACAAAAAAACATCAAAAGGCTATTTCCGGAAATAATTCCATTCTCCCAGATCCCTTCGCAAAAGCGACAGCAGAAACAGAAGAGACAAGATACAGCTTCCAAAAGCTAATGACAGTGCCGCTATCCAGGGCTGCAATAATTGAGTTTTAATGTCCTGAGCTGTTGCTGGTCATAAATCCTCTATATGCAAAACGCCAGCCCCTGCTAGGCAAGATGAATGGTTAGCAGTGTATATAATATTTATTAAACCCCCTTTTATGTTGGTTGGCAATCTGTGCTACCATCAAACAAGTTGAAATAATTGACATTTAGCACATCAACCTGCTTTTGACTGAGAAGGATGACATTCATGTAGGTAGTAAACATTTGGCAATTGCTGTAAATGTCTCCAAATTTAACGTCATGACCTTTTCTCAGGTAAATGTTTTTGGATAAAATGTAAATAATGATTCACTGTAT
This sequence comes from Neotragus pygmaeus, assembly GCA_006410875.1. Lineage (NCBI taxonomy): Eukaryota > Metazoa > Chordata > Mammalia > Artiodactyla > Bovidae > Neotragus > Neotragus pygmaeus. Next base: position 5,360 of record SJYV01054261.1, read on the forward strand.
GTCAAATACCACAGTATGTCAAATACCGTGCAATGTCAAGTTTACTGTCTCGTTACCCTCCAGAGGTTCATAGATTGGTTGACCTGTTGCATCTTTCAGTGAGTATTATATTAAAACTCACCATTATTTATTATAATTTATTGGCTTTCCAAACTTTGCCCCCCACAATATTTCTGATTAAGAAGTGCGGTTTTGTTCCATTGTTTAATTAAATGAAACTTGGCATTTTAAAAATCCATACCACAGTATGAAAAAATTAATTCTATTTCTGAGATCTCTAAGTACAAAGAAACACACATGCCTCAGAATCTTTGGAAGGAGTGACTGCAAATCATCAAAGAAAGTAAAGCTAATGGATTCAAGGGGCCCGTTTCTTACCCTCCAACATCTTTGGGCTCTTCTCCAATCACTGACAAATCCTAATGTTATGAAAGTATAATGCAACTGCATTCAATCGTGCTGCTTTATAAAAACTCATCCTCATTCATCACGTGAAAAGGTTCACTCTAATTAACAGTCTGTGGGTCCTTCGTTACTACATTTAAATCTCTTTCCTAAGAGGAGTCCTGTTTTTCAGATGCGCTCTCTTTGTACACACTAAGTACGCATGGCATTTTTTTCTTGAGATCTTCCATTCCTTTAGTTTAACAAAGTATTCTAGACAGAGCATTCCACAACTGTCAGTGGTTCACTTAGGCTATTTTAATGTGGTAATAGAAACAGATATGCACTGATGTGCCAAGAATAAAATGAAATAGATTTAATTTTTTTCTGCTGTTGAAAGATAAGATAGGCATTTCAGTCAAATTTCTAGAGAGACTCCTACAGAGGAACTCGGATAAGCAGTTAAAAAAAATAAGTAGGTATGAATTCTTTTTTAAAATTGAAGTGCAGTTGATTTATAATGTTTCAGATGTGCAGCAAAGTGATTCCGTTGTCATGTGCAGTGAGCACTGCTTGCTCAGTCTCTCCAGTCATGTCTGACTCTCTGAGACCTATGCACTGTAGCCCGCCAGGCACCTCGTCCTTGCGATTCTCCAAGCAAGAATACTGGAGTGGGCTGCCATGCCTACCTCCAGGGGACTCATCCCGACCCAGGGGTCAAACCCTCATCTCTCATGTCTCCTGCATTGGCAGGCAGATTCTTTACCACTAACGCCACCTGAGAAGTTTCAAAAAAAAATTTTTAAGAAAGAAGAAATAGATATAAAGATTCATTTTATATCTGATATTCATTTTGCATTTTGGTTATCCTTTATCAAACAGTTTTTTCAACAGAATTTTTTGAACATCTACTCTGAGCAAAGTTCAGAGTATTGTGACTTTGACTCTGGATAAGGCACTGAGCTACCTTCCTTCAGAGCTTACAGTCTGGGGAAAATTTTACACTTCTCTTTGCTTCCATAACACCAAGTCACAGTTAAAGCTGTTGAAACCTTGGAGATCACTTCTTCCAACACCTTCATTTTCTCTGTGAAGAACTTCAGTCCCAGGATTTCACTCTGACTTGTCCAAAGTCACACACTTCCAGCAGCAGATTGAAATGAGAATCAAGTTCTCCTGCCTCCTAGGGGACTTGTAATCCTCCCATTGTCTACCTAATTCATCTCTTAGTCCATTTAAAACTAACTTTTGAAATGGAACCTTATACAAAAGTTTGGGAAAAGTTGCCTGATACTTACACAAGTGCCATTATGGGAAAGCACAACAAACTCTCTTTAGACATTTAAATATGTCTTAAGAATACTGTCAGATTGTGGTTAAAAATAATAGCGATGATAATATCAAACTCCTTTATCATGCCTCTTAGCTTCCAGATATACTTCTAAGGCTCTGATGTAGATTAACACATTTAATCCTCACAACATTGCAGGGCAGGTGCTATTTACCTTCACATTACTGATTATAAAAAAGAAACTGAGGCACCCAGAAGTAAAGAAACTAGCACTTAAAATGTGCCTCAAGTTAATGAGTCAGAGCAACCATCAAAAAGAATAAACTGACAATGTGTACTGATACTGTATGGCTTCCACAGTGTATTGTTAGGTGAAAGATACCCATTTAAGTGTATGCCTAAGTTTATATACATAAGTACCTATATGTGTGGGGGGTTCTATTGTTTGTTTTTTTAATCACCAAGGAATGTGGTCAAAAATATACTTTCCATACTACTTAGCCATTAAAAACAAATGAAATAATGCCATGAATGAAGAATGAAATGCAATTAAATGCATTTAAATGCAATTAAAAAAGAATGAAATAGCAGCAATATGGATGAACCTAGATATTATGATACTAAGTCAAGGCTATAGTTTTTCCTGTGGTCATGTACGGGACTGTGAAGAAAGCTGAGCACTGAAGAGTTGATGCTTTTGAACTGTGGTGCTGGAGAAGACTCTTGAGAGTCCCTTGGACTGCAAGGAGATCCAACCAGTCCATTCTGAAGGAGATCAGCCCTGGGATTTCTTTGGAAGGGATGATGCTAAAGCTGAAACTCCAGTACTTTGGCCACCTCATGCAAAGAGTTGACTCATTGGAAAAGACTCTGATGCTGGGAGGGACTGGGGGCAGGAGGAGAAGGGGATGACAGAGGATGAGATGGCTGGATGGCATCACTGACTTGATGGATGTGAGTTTGAGTGAACTCTGGGAATTGGTGATGGACAGGGAGGCCTGGCGTGCTGCAATTCATGGGGTCGCAAAGAGTCAGACATGACTGAGTGACTGAACTGAACTGAACTGAAGTAAATCAGAAAGAGAAAGACAGATACCATATGATATCACTTATATGTGGAATCTAAATTACAACACAAATGGACTAACCAGAAAGAGCCTCGCAGACAGAGAACAGACTTGTGGTTGCTGGGTGGAGGGAGATGATTTGGGAGTTTGGGATTCACAGATACTAACTATTATATATAGGATGAAGAAACAACAAGATCCTACTGTACAGCACAGGGAACTAGCTCCAATATCCTGTGATAAACAAGAATAGAAAAAAATATGAGAAAGAATGTGGATATACATGTATGTATTAATGTAGCTGAATTGCTTTGCTGTACAACAAAAATTAATAACAACTTTGCAGTTCAACTATACTTCAATAAAATAAATTGTGTGCATGTGTGTGTGTGTGTGTGTGTGTGTGTGCATGTGTGCTCAGTTGTGTCAAAGTCTTTCATCCCCATGGACTGTAGCCTGCCAGGCTCCTCTACCCATGGTATTTCCCAGGCAAGAATACTGGAGTGGGTTGTCATAAAAAAAATAAATAAATAAATAAAATAAAATATATAGATACTTTCCAGTGTCCTAAGTCTAAATTAGAATTTCTCTGGATGGGGTCTGCAATGGATTCATAAATAGATGCTTCATCTTCATACTCTTGGTTAAGATTGCCTACCCTAGTGCAACCAAACTCAGCAGGGAAACCGTATTCTAATTAGTTGATTAGAATACGTTACCCTAAGCTATGAAATCCAATAACCTTAAAATTCTCCAGACTTATTTACGTGTATATAAATATACCCTACATCATGTACAAGGAAAGAACACAGGATGAGGGGCAAGAGTTTTCAACCCATTGCTAACGCTGGGCATCCATGAAGTCACTCCTGTCACCAATATACCAGAAAAGCAGGGTTCAGGATTTTAATTGTCAATCTCCGATTTAGACCATTGAACTGCAATGTGCTTTAAGGTTAAACTAAATTTTAAATTCAGTTCACTCGAAGGAGCTCATTGGTGACCTTTGAGAAATCAATTGTGTAGTATCCCAGGCAAAAAGATGATCTAACTTCCCTATAAATTGATGACCTTAAATGACATGTGCCATCTCTACCAAATATATTGGGAGAGCATTTGCTTGATTCAAGTTCAATGACAGCCTCTTTAAGTCCTGATGGGGAACTCTTTGAGTCTCCACCGAAAGAGGAAAGAACACTGAGAGTCAGCTCTGAGTCTGGTTCTCCAGAGAAACACAGCAATTTTTATAAAAATGATTTTGGCCTCATTCACTCCTTGTTTTGATTACTTAAATAAAAATTCAATTCACTATTTGATTAAAATCATTATTTTGAAAGGAATACATTTTTTCTCTGGAAAAAAAAATGGTGAAAGTGGTTTCGTCTAGACTTACTTGAGAGGTCATCATGGAGACAGTCTTCAGAATGTAGACACAGGCAACAGGCTGTCACCATGAATTGTCGCAATGATCAAATGAATTCACCTCCGACAAGTAGCCATGGCTTTCTGTCTGTCAGGGGCCCAGGATCTCTGAACATCCAGATTCAAGAGTTCCCTTCCTATGGCTGAAATTTGTTTCTATTAAATTTCATATTGAGGCCAGTGGACCTCCCTACATGACTGTACAACATATTACTAAGAGATTCCCTCTCTAGAGACCCCTGACTGGAGAGATCCAAGCCATCCTAGTCCCATGGAAACACAATCCAGGCCACAAAACCACATTAGCCGAGATGGTGGTCCTCCCTTGAAATAACTCCATGGTTGGCTGCAGCCTAATTTAAGTGGCATTTATTAGTGTAATAAATCCACTAATGAGATAAGCAACTGAGAGCGACATTTAGACAAAGTAAGAGGACCTTGTTTTGTGAGATCAGTAGAAGCTTAAAAGAAAACTGAGAACTGGTCCAGAAGGTAAGGACAGAAGTGTTAAGATGTCTCGCATTTCATCTGTTCTCAAGGAGAGCTTGTCAGCTCCCCTCTGACTCTCAGTAAACAGCTGCTCAAGTCCCAACTCCTATCTGCCCAGCCAGCAGAGTTAAACACTGCTTCTCGGGACAGCCTTATATAAATAAGTTATGGACAATATATTGCCAGCTTCTACCATCTAATAACATCATGTATTTTTTATGTATTCTTGGGATTCATAAGTGGGACGCATATCCATTGAGATGGATAATAGCTGTGCTCTTTAGTTTATGCACTTAGCCTTCTTATTGAGAACTGCATTAATCTTGTGTTTTATAATGGTGAATGCCAGAGAGGCATTCGACAAGAAAAAAAATCTTGTTTTGACGTCTAATGTACTTGCTACTTCAGTTCATCCCCTGCGTAGACATTTTTTATTAGTATAATTGTTTTTAGAAGCACACAGCAAAAGCTAGAATCTAAGGAGATCAAATTCCTATGGAGTAGATTTATGATCCAATATGAAAAATTCTTATACTTTGAGATGTCGTCGCCAAAGTCAAGAAGGATTTGATGTCAGAATGTGTTTAAATTATTTCCTGGAGAAGATCTAATACAAGTGCCCGGAGATGCTAGGACTCCAACAAATGGAGTTAAATTTCAAATTAATCTGCATTGATATCAAGGAGTATTAGGTGATTCAACAATTCTTTAGTTTCAAATTATTATATAGATTATGTAGCTATTTTATCCTAAATATAAATGCAATGGCAAAACACAGAACTGTTGTTTAATTGTTTTAAGTAGGCTCTAATTTGGGCTATTTCTGGTATGAAGGATTTTCTTAACTCCCCTGAAATAAGTAATGCTGCAAATGTTTGGACAAAAACCAGTTAATGCAAATATACCATTAAACCACCATAGAAAAGAAAACTTCCACAAATATGGGCTTTCTGCACCTGCAAATCTACCTGGATTTTCTAACACATTTCTTAGTTCACAAGACATCAGAGACTAAAGGAACCATGAAAGATAAACTAATCTAGCACCCTTCTTTTATACTGGACATATCTAAGTGGGTAAGTGAATTATCACAAAGCTGTTTGAAGGAAGAGACTACATAAAGATGCAGAACTGTCTTCTACAACAAGTATCCTTTCCACCAGACTATCTCATGTCTACATGATCACAGAAAATCAAAGCTGTTGTGTGTGCATGAAATTACTTGCAAATTACTCTATTAGAAAAATAATTTTTCATTTTAAACCTAAGGATGTGATTAACACTACCAGAATGAGCATCAAGAGGTCAAATCTAATCATTGTATTTATATCACTGTTAAAGATTATAAGGTTGTACTGTTAGTGGAAATGTAAATTGGTGCATCACTATGAAAAATAGTATGGAGATTCCTCCAAAAACTGAAAATAGAACTACCGTGTGGTCCAACAATTCAACTTCTGGATATTTATCTGAAGGAAAAAAGATCATTGTCTCAAACAGGTATCTGCACTTCCGTGTTAATTGCAACCTAATTTATAATAGCCAAGACTGGAAACAACCTCAGTGTCCACTGACAGATAAATGGACAAAGAGAATGTAGTATGTATACGTATATGCTGCTAAGTCACTTCAGTCATGTCCGACTCTGTGCGACCCCACAGACGGCAGCCCACCAGGCTCCCCCGTCCCTGGGATTCTCCAGGTAAGAACACTGGAGTGGGTTGCCATTTTCTTCTGCAATGCAGGAAAGTGAAAATTGAAAGTGAAGTTGCTCATTTGTGCCCGACTCTTAGCGACCCCATGGACTGCAGCCTACCAGGCTCCTCTGTCCACAGGATTTTCCAGGCAAGCGTACTGAAATGGGGTGCCATCGCCTTCTCCAGTATACATTTATATNTCTTCTGCAATGCAGGAAAGTGAAAATTGAAAGTGAAGTTGCTCATTTGTGCCCGACTCTTAGCGACCCCATGGACTGCAGCCTACCAGGCTCCTCTGTCCACAGGATTTTCCAGGCAAGCGTACTGAAATGGGGTGCCATCGCCTTCTCCAGTATACATTTATATTCAGCCATAAAAAGAAGAAAACTCTGCCATTTGTGACAGCAGGAGGAGTGGATCTTGAAACATAGGTCAGACAGACAAAGACAAATCTTTGTATAATCTCACTTACAAGTGGAACCTCAAAAAATTGAATTCCTAGACACAGAGAACAGATTAGAGATTGCCAAAGGAAATCAGGCAAAGTGGGTGAAGGTACAAACTCCCAGCTATATGATGTCCTGAGGGTGCCAAGTATAGCACAGTGATGATAGCTACCAATATTGCATTGTATATTTGAAACTTGCGAAGGGAGTGAGTCCGGAAAGTTCTTATCATGAGAAAAAAATTCTAACTCTTGTCTGATTATGAATGTTTACTAAAATTACTGTGGAATTACAATAATACATACAATAAACCATTAGGTTGTATACCTAAAATGAATCTAATGTTATGTATCAATTATATCTCAATTTTTAAAATTAAAATACATGTATATTTAAAATAAATTGAGCACCCATGGTATGCCAGTAGTTAAAATTTATGGAGCACCTATCGTGTGCCAGGCCCTTGTAAAGGGCCATTTTTTCCCCCATTTAATTTTCAGCACAAAGCTACAAGGTGGATAGTATTTATTATTTCAGTATGTAGCTGAAGAAAGAGAAGGTCAAAGAGAACTTGATCAAGATCACAGTTAGTTCAGTTCAGTCACTCAGTCATGTCCGACTCTTTGCAACCCTATGAACTGCAGCACACCAGGCCTCCCTGTCCATCACCATCTTTCAGAGTTCACTCAGTCTCACATCCATCGAGTCCGTGATGCCATCCAGCCATCTCATCCTCTGTCGTCCCCT
>SJYV01054268.1:0-12358 GCA_006410875.1 Neotragus pygmaeus
ATTTGAAGAATTAATATTATTAAAATTACCATACTACCCAAGGCAAACTACAGGTGAAAAGCAATTTCTATCAAAATACCAATGGCATTTTTTGACAGAGCTAGAGCAATCAATTATAAAATTTGTATAGAAACTCAGACAACCCTGAATAGGCAAAATAATCTTGAGAGAGGAGAAAATTGACACTATCATGCTCTCTGTTTTCAAACTACACCACAAAGCTACAGTCATCAAAACAGTAAGATACTATTAATAGCACAAAAACAGACAAGTAGATCAATGGAACAGACCAGAGATCCCAGAAATAACCCACACTTTTATGGGCAATTAATCTATGACAAAGCAAGAATATACAATTAGGAAGAGACAGACTTTTTAATAAATGGTACTGGGAAAACTGGACAACTACATGCAAAACTATCAAACTGGACTATTATCTGATACGATACAAAAGTCAATTCAAAAAGGATTACAGACTTATACCTAAGGTCCCAAATCATACCATTTCTAAAAGAAAACATAGTATGCTCTTTGACATCAGTTTTTGTAAATAGTTTTTTAGATATGTCTTTCAGACAAGGAAATAAAAGGAAAAATAAACAAATGGGATTACAGAAAACTAAAAAGCTTTTTCACAGTGAAAGAAATTATTAATACAACNTTTTTAATACACTGTCTAGGTTGGTCATAGCTTTTCTTCCAAGGAGCAAGTGTCTTTTAATTTCATGGCCATTTTACATTTTAGTATGTTTTATGTTGCTTTAGTTAAGAGATATGAATGCAAGGATGAATCCCCTAGAATGTTCACTGGCTTTCTGATTGTTAACAGTACATGATGAAGCCCTTTTACATCAAGATTTAAGAACACTGTTTTAATGACATTGCTTATAGAAAAGTATGCTTTCAGGTTTTAGGTTAGGCAAGAATTATTAAAGAGGATGTTGAGAAAAGACTGCACATAGATGCTGATGATTAGACTGTGTGTTGAGTCCTTTCAGATATTTAACAACCTCAGTTTGTAATAAGACTGAGGGTAAGATTAAGGGAGCTTTTCCTAAGCACATCTAACATATAGTTATCAGTTCACAGGAAAAGCCATCTCCAACACCTGGGAGAGCTGGCTTCATTGCCATTAAAGCCATGCATAAAGAAGTCATGGAAGAGCCACGTAATGGAATATTGTTTGGCAAGGGAAAGGCACACGTGATAGGCACATGTTATAACATGGATAAAATGTCAACATAATTATTCTGAGTAATAAAATCCAGACAAAGTAAAAATACAGTATGATTTCACTTCTGTAATACTCTAGAAAATGCAAACATCTATAAGCAGGTAGGTCAGTCTTTTCTGGAGACAGCATTGGGACAGGAGAGGTTAGAAAGCAGAAATTAAGATAGGGAATAGAAAACTTTTGAAAGTGATGGATATATTCTTTATCTTGACAGAGTGATGTTTCATATGTGCCAACATATCAAACTGCATGCTTTAAATATGTGTAGTTTATTATTTATCATTGTATCTCAATAAAGCTTTTATGAAAAAAAACTTTAAAAAGCCATTCACCATTGTAATATCAGTTAAGTATTATTTTCTAGCTTGTAATTTTAAATGGGTTTTAGCAAGAATAAGAATGTATTTAGAAACTTTGAATCATGAGAAATTTAAGTTTAGTCTTATTCAGAGAAGATTATTTCATATAATTAATAGAATAGATATAGAGTTATCTTTAAAATAAAATTACTAACTCATTTCAGTTAGTCCAGAATTTTACCTACCTATCAGAAACACTACATAAATTTCAAACTATACAAAATACAAATTTGATACTCATGAACAAAAGTATTAAAAATCTTTAAATCATTTTTGAAAGCTGCTATTTTATCTTGAATCAAAGCCTTTTCTTCTTATCTTGTAACTATAGTAACAAAAGCTATTACTTAAATTTACTTGTTCACATCACTTAAAGCAAAAGAACCAGTTAATTAACTTTTTCTTACACATTTTAGCTGTTTATTTGAACAAGACGTTCCTAGAATGTTCACATAATGATAGAATGATTGTTTTTTTCTTATCAATTTACCTTTTAAATTTCTCAAGTGAAGGGAAAAAAATAGAGAAACAGAAAAAAAAAAAAGGGGAGGGGTGAGAGATGTTTTGGCTTTAGACAAATGTAAAATGAACTGTGACTGCCTGGGATTTTCAGGTATAGTTGAAGCAGAGAGAAGGCAGAGGATCTGTGTAGACTGCATGGGCCTGGGAGTTTGGGAGAAATAAAGGGGGTAAGGAAAGGTAAGCGGGGGATAAAGGCAAGTGGGATAGGATTTAGAGCCATTCACAAAAGCAGCAGTCTCCAGTTTTTGTCAGTTTCATTTGTCTTTGGTATCAGTTTCTCAGGGCTTCCATAATTAATTACCAGAAACCACTTGGCTTTAACAAATCAGAAATTTCAAAAATTCTGGAGGATAGAATTTCAATATCAAGACACCAACAGGGCCCTGCTCTGTCTAAAGGCTGTAGGAAAGGATTTTGTGGCCTCTTCCAGCTTCTAGTGGTTGCCAGCAATCCTTAAGATTCCTTGCCTTTCTTGTTGCGTCTCTCCAGCTTTTGTCCCTCTCCATATGGTTTCTTTCCTCTGTGTTTCTGCATCCAAACTGCCTTCTTCTGCCGTTATAAACACAGTGGCAATCAAATTTAGGGCAAAGTACTACCTCACTTTAACTTGATTACACCAGCAAATACTCTATTACCAAATGAGATCACATTCACAGGTGTTGGGGTTAGGATGTGAGCATACATTTTGGGGAAAAACAATTCAACCCACCACATCTCTGCTAGAATCCTTTTATGGAGGAAAGTTTGGAGTCTTAGCTGCCTTTAGGAGCTTTACAATACTAATTATGGACAGCAGACAATTTCCCATAGTACTTTTGTTCTCTTTTATTATATAAAATATTCTATAAATGAACAATCTTGTGCTAAAAATTTCACGAATTCCTGTGGCCACAATAATTCCAAATTATCCTTGGTGAGACTGTGTCATTTAAAGAGATAGGCAAATAAATTAGCAGAGTAGTATGTATAGTGGAAAAGATTGGCATCCAACTCAGTAAAGGGGCTGACTGAGAATATGATCCATGATAAATATACAGCTGCTAAGAATGATTCCTGTTTAACTTCCTATTTTAGAATCTAGTTTAAAAAGAAAATCAGCAGCAAGGTTATGACAAAACAGCTAAAGAGGGAGGTTTCAGAGACACAAAAACAGCATGGAGAGAAGTCCTTATATGGTTTTTAAAATGTATCTCAAAACAAGCTTTTCCAAAGAGTGCCTGACCGAAGAAACTGTCTGAACTCCTCAGGTCTAAGTTAAACATAAGCTTATCATGATTGACTAGCACCTTCCTATCGATTCCATCTAATAGGCAACAGCAAGACATATAAAATCAGTAAAATGCAGGCAATCAAAGGCTTAGAAGCCAAAATTCAGAAGAGAACACCAAAAGGTAGACAAAACACATATCCTGAGATGTGATACTGAAAGGCTTAAAGAACACATCAAAACTCTAGTTCAGGACCAAATTTAGTTATATCAGAGGGCACAAATGGTCTTAGAAATATGCACTGTTATCTAGTTAAGAGTCCTGGTCCTCAGCAATAAATCTCAGACAGATCTTGATGTAATCTCCAATGTTTTAGTCAGCCAAAGACTCCCAAGAACTAGTCAGCAGTCAGACAAGGTCAGATGTATTAACTCTCAAAAATGTCACTCAGCGAAAGGAAGGCAGGAGCCTGGAAATGCTACTCTAGTAGAGGAGGAGAGAAACGAGTTTTTCAAAGTGAAGCTTCTGCTGAAAGTTCGAGGAGGGTCTAAGGGGAGAATCCATTCCGAAAGTGGGGTTAGGAGAAGTGGGGAGTAAGCTGCGTTAGTTGCTCAGGCACGTCTGGCTCTGTGAGCCCGCGGACTGCACCCGCCCCGCTCCTGGTCCATGAACTCTCCAGGCACGAATACTGGAGTGGGTGGTCGTTTCCTCCTTCAGGGTGTCTTCTTGACCCAGGGGTCAAACCCTGATCTCCTGTGATGCAGGTGAATTCTCTACTGNAGCCCGCGGATGGCACCCGCCCCGCTCCTGGTCCATGAACTCTCCAGGCACGAATACTGGAGTGGGTGGTCGTTTCCTCCTTCAGGGTGTCTTCTTGACCCAGGGGTCAAACCCTGATCTCCTGTGATGCAGGTGAATTCTCTACTGTCTCGGCCACCAGGGAAGCCCTGATGCTAACATGAATTAAGGCAGTTTAGCAATTGAACATGTCTAGTAACAAATGAAAGTATGCCTGCAGATTACTAGTGAGAAAGCAATAGTCACTTAAGGAGATGCTGCTGAGGCGTTTTACTGCTGCATGACCTGGGGACAAACCATGTTTTCTGTTTCCTCTGCATCTGGCTTTACCTCTGTCTGTCTCTCCATCTTAATTATGGGAAGGAGTGCTTTTACTCCTTCCAGTCAGAGCTCATTTTCTCTCAATTCTAGATGAATTTTACCTTTTCCAAATTATAATATTAAAAATCCCCTTATTTAAAAAATTGAACCAATATTTGAGCAAAGTATCACTTGCAAAACAGAGCCAACATGGTATAAATTTTCAGAAATATGATTTTATAGTTAATGGAAATTTGGAAGCAGCAGACAAAAAGAGAACCACAGAGGCATTGGTTTCTTCATTAAGAAAAACAAGAAATAAAGTTTGAATTCTATTATTAAAAGTTATAGAGTTGCTAAGAAGTGATATAAAGATAAAAATATAAATGCTAAAAGGATATTAGGTAAGGTATTTTACCTAATATAATTCACCAACTTTGATGTCTGGAAGATATAATATTAAAAGTTTTATTGATTGAGAAGTACAGATATATTATGAAGATAACAATCAGAACACTGACCAAAAAAAATCCTTGTGTTTGTCTTTGGAGCCTGAAACTTCTTTTTTTTTTAATGTAAACTTATTTATTTTAATGGGAGGCTAATTACTTTACAATATTGTATTGGTTTTGTCATGCATCAACATGAGTCCGCCATGGGTGTACATGTGTTCCCCATCCTGAACCCTGAAACTTCTAATGACTGCGGCAAGAGACCACTGAATCTCTAAAGTTAACAGCCCATTGGGGTTGCCATTACTTTCTTTTTTAGCTGAAATGTAAAATTTCAATGATGTTTTTAACAGTCTAAGGGGATTATATAAAATGTTTAACACTCAACTGAAGTACCTAAATGGAGATTTGCATAAATGGACAACTATGACTGTTTTTGGACTAAAAAGCATTGATTGTCTTTAAAGCATTATAAAGATTGTTGATTGTCTCTATGTGCAAGCACATGCAAGTATTGTTCCTCCACAAAATAACAGATTATTTTGTTTGTAAACATGAATGTATAAAATAAAAATGTAACTCAATGAGGAAAAATAGAGGTATAAAATAGAAAAAATAACTAATAATAAATCAATAAACAATGAAAACGGAGGAAATTATGCAGAAAAGTTTTAGCGGACCGTTTCCCAAAATCAATATTAAACATGCATGAACGTGATTTAGAGTTGTCAAGTTGAATTGGAATTCAGAGCTGCGTGTCTGCATGTGCAGTTTTGTCTTATTCTTTGGGATCCCATGGACTGTGGCCCACCAGGTCCCTCTGTCCATGGAATTTTCCAGGCAAGAATACTGGAGTGGGTTGCCAGTGGGTTCCCTTCTTTAGGGAATCATCCCAGCCCAGGGATTTAAACCCAGTCTCTTGCATCTCCTGCATTGGCAAGGTGATTCTTTACCACTGTGCCACCTGGGAAGCCAAGAGTAATCCAAGGAGCAGAGCAGAAATCAGGAGATCCTGATAGAAAACCGGGGGGTGTAAAAAATCTAATGGATATACACATTTCAAGCTGCAATTCGAATCATTGCCAAACAATTTTACTATAAGTTCTTGATGATTTTAAAACTTGTTAGATGAGAATACATCATTTTCTTTTTAAATTTTTATTTTTTNGGACCTCGGCGCAGGGTGACCGTGACACACAGCCCGGACCTTGGCAAAGGGCGACCTTGGCACACTGCCTGAAACAGTGAAGGGCGACCACGGCACACAGCCAGTAACTCATATCTAGTCGACTGCAGAACACAGCCTGGAACTTCGTGCAGGGTGACCGCGGCACACGGCATGAACCTCAGTGAAGGGTGACTGCGGCACACAGCATGGAACTTGCCACTAGTCGACCACGGAACACAGCCTGGCCTTTGGTGCAAGGTGACCGCGGCACTCAGCCTGGAGCTCAGGGAAGTCCGACCACGTAACACAGCATGGAACTCGTTGCTAGCCGACCGCAGAACACAGTCTGGAACTCGGAGCAGGGTGACCGTGACACTCAGGCTGGATCACAGCGCAGGGTGACTGTGGCACACATGCCGGACCTCGTCGCAGGGTGACTCTGGCACACAGTTCGTACCTCGGCACAGGGTGTCTGCAGAACACAGGCTGGACATCTGCTCAGGGAAACCACGGCTCACAGCCCGGGCCTCAGCCAAGGGAACCGTGGAACACAGCTGGGACCTCTGAAGAAGGCTACCGTGGCACACAGCCCGGACTTGGCAAAGAGGAACTGCGGCACAGAGACGGGAACAGGTCGCAAGTCGAGGGCAGAACACATGCCAGACCTGGGCACAAGGCGATCACGGAATGCAACCCGGACCTGGGGAGATGGCGACCGCGACACAAAGCCCGAACCTCAGCGAAGGGCGACAGTGGCACACATCCCAAACATCGGTGAAGTGCNTCGAGGGCAGAACACATGCCAGACCTGGGCACAAGGCGATCACGGAATGCAACCCGGACCTGGGGAGATGGCGACCGCGACACAAAGCCCGAACCTCAGCGAAGGGCGACAGTGGCACACATCCCAAACATCGGTGAAGTGCAAGCACGGCACACATCCCAGACCTTAAGGCAAGGTGACCATGGAACACAGCATGGATGTCGGCAGATGTTTACAGTGGCACACACCCAGAAACTCGTAGCAGTGTGCCCGCGGCACACAGGTCGGACCTCGGCTCAGGACGACCACGCCACACAGGCCGGACCTCGGCGCAGGGCGACCGGGGCACACAGCCTGAACCTCGGTGAAGGGTGACCGCGGCACACAGCCCAGAAATCTGTGAAGGGCGACCGTGGCACAGTGCTCAGAACACATCGCTAGCCAACCCTGAACACAGTACGGACATCAGCACAGGGCGACAGAGGCAAACAGGCCATACCACGGCACAGGGTGACTGTGGCACACAACCCAGAACTCGGCGCAGGGCGACGGTGGCACACAGCCCGAAATTCAGTGAAGGGCGACTGTNAAGACTGAGCGACTGTACTGAACTGAACTAAAGACCTTTTTGCATTAAAAAGGTTTGTGATTTTTTAAAATGCTGTGTTTTACTTGGAGCAGCCTTTTTTTATACTACAGTAGAATTTAATGCTTTATCAAATTTGATGGAATTGGTTCTCAGCATCTTCTCTGTTATCCTCTGATCATCATTTTCAGACTCTCAACAGCTAGAGTTCTAGATTTGATTTAGACTAGGCCACAAGCAGATAAATTTACACAAGAATTGAAATGTGAAAACCAAAAAAATGAAAGGCATTTCCTGCTCTGCTGTTTATTCCAGTGAAGCACATTCCAGAAGATTTGGGGGTTTTCTACAGTGATATTAGCAGTAGTCCCACTCTTGCATCTTCATGGGTCTGGAAAGTATGTCACAGATATTTTCCTGATAATGCTAATAATGATGATAATTAATGGTAATGGCAGTTACTTATTTATGATAGTTGATTGTGGTGGTGGTATTAGTTCTGGCACCTGTTGCTCTCTGCTTATAGATGAGGTGACAGCTCCTTTGGCTTCGCTTGTGGCTTAGCTGGTAAAAATTTGCCTGCAATGTGGGAGACCTGGGTTTGATCTCTAGGTTGGGAAGATCTCCTGGAGAAAGGAAAGGCTACCCACTCCAGTACCTTGACTTGGAGAATTCCATGGACCATGTAGTCCATGGGGTCCCAAAGAGTAGGACTTGACTGAGAATCTTTCACTTCACTACAGCATAGCTCTGAGCGCATTTACAAACCTGGAGCTTCTTTCTACAGTCTTCCATTGAGTCTCTATGCAATTCATATGTGATAAGAAATCCGTTTGTTATGCCCAAGTTGCGAAATCTCCCAATGACCACCAGGGAGCTGATATCCAATGCAAAAGCAAGAGAGTTTTTATTACCAAGTTTGAGCTGGGGCTCCCACCGCTACCAAGGCAGCGGCTCTAGGGAGGAGCCCCGGATTTTGGGTTATATTGCTTATATAGGGAGTGTTCATGAAAAAAAGAATTTCTAGGTAGGGGGACGTCTGATTGGTCACTTTCTTTCGAAGGGTTGTGTGTTGGTTTTTGATTGGTCCCTATTTCCTAGGTAGACCACAAGTTCCTGAACGTTAAGTCAGGAGATTCTGGTCTTGGGTCCGATTGGCTCGTGGGTGGTGGGGTGAGGTCAGGGGATTTCCAAAGGCTCTTTTCCCGGAACCTTACAAAATGGAGTTTCGCTGTTAACAAAATGGAGTAGCTTAGATTCTTCACATTTTTTATTTTCTTTGGTCTGCATCTTAACAGTGACTGATAAAACAACTTGATGGCAAGATGGTTTGAATGTAGCAGATTCTTGAGGGAATGAAAAATTATAGTTGATTAAGTAACCTGGTTTAATTTTAAGCTGGCAGTGTTCCTACTAACATGAGATAGTATGGATAGTCTATGTCGTGCAATATTAACGGGTTACTTGAATTATGAGAGGTAGTATACGAGATTATTTGAAGTAATAAATTTTAGAGCTATATAGTTTATGTTTGAATTCAGGTTCTACCATAAACTGGCTGTGTAGTCTGTAGTAAGTTATTTCATTTATCTGCATCACAATCTCCTTATCTCTATGATAGTACTAACTTAAAATTTTGTATGAAGATATATATATACACACACACACACACACACACACACATATCTGTCTCTTNGAACCTCAGTGAAGGGCAACCGTGGCACACACCATGGAAATTGCCACTAGCCGACCGCGGAACACAGCCTGGACTTTGGCGCAGGGCGACCATGGTACACAGCCCGGGCCACTGGAAAAGGCTACCGTGACACACAGCCCGGACCGTGGCAAAGAGGAACCAATGCACAGAGTCGGGAACAGGTCGCAATCCGAGGGCAGAACATAGGCCGGACCTTGGCACAGGGTGACCGCGGCACACAGCCCGGACCTCGGAACAGGGCGACAGCGGCACACAGCCTGGACCTCAGCAGAAGGCTACCTCGGCACACAGCCCGGACCTTGGAACAGGACGACCGTGGCACACAGCCCAGACCTTGGCACAGAGGGAACACGGCACAGAGCCCGGAACTCATTGCAAGCCAAGAGTGGAATGCAACCTGGACCTTGGCGCAGGGCGACCGCAGCACACATCCCGAACAACAGTGAAGAGCGACAGAGGCACACAGCATGGAACTCATTGCAGGGTGACCCTGGCACACAGCACTGACCTTGGGAGATGGCAAAAGTGGCACACAGACCGGACATTGGCTCAGGGCAACTGCGGCACACAGCCCGGATCTTGGTGCAAGGCTATGACAGCACACAGCCCAAACCTCGGCACAAGGTTAACATGGCACACAGCCCGAACCTAGGCACAGCACGACCGCAGCACATAGCCCAGTCTTCAATGAAGGGCGACCGCAGCACACAGCCTGGTCCTCGGCACAAGGCTACTGCGGCACATAGCCAGGAACTCGGTTCAAGGCTACCGTGGCACACAGACTGGACCTCGGCACAGTGCGGCCATGGCACACAGCCCAAACTTCAGTGAAGGGAGATCACGGCACACAGCCCGGAAATCTGTGCAGGGCGACTGGGGTACAGAGCTCAGAACTCTTCGCTAGTCAACCGCAGTACACAGCCCGGATCTTGGCGTAGGGTGACCATGGCAAACAGGACGGAAATCGTCTTCAGCCGACGGTGTAACACATCTCGGAACTCGGCACAGGGCGACCACGGCACACATCCCAGAACTGGGGAGATGGCGACCACGGCACACAGCCCAGACCTCGGTGCCAGGCTAATATGTCACACAGCCCGAACCTCAGCGCAGTGCGACCACGGCACACAGGCCGATCCTCAGTGAAGCGTGACCGCAGCACACAGCCCGGACCTCGGCACAAGGCTATCGCAGCACACAGCCCGGAACTCTGTTCAAGGCTACCGAGGCACACAGGCCGGTACTCGGTGCAGGGAAACCATGGTACACAGTGTGGACTTCAGCACAGGGGACCGTGGCACACAGCCAGGACCTCGGCACAGGGTGACCGTGACACACAGCCTGGACCTTGGCGAACGGTGACCTTGGCACACTGCCCGAAACAGTGAAGGTCAACCACGGCACACAGCCAATAATTCGTCGCTAGTCGACCGCAGAACACAGGCAAGAACTAGGCGCAGGGTGATCGCAGCACACGGCATTGAACTCGCCACTAGTGGACCGCGGAACACAGCCCGGACTTCGTGCAGGGTGACCGCGGCACACAGCCCGGAGTTCGGGAAGTCTGACCACGTAACACAGCATGGAACTCGTTGCTAGCCGACTGCGGAACACAGTCCATACCTCGGAGCAGGGTGACCGTGACACTCAGGCCGGATCACAGCGCAGGGTGACCGTGGCACACATGCCGGACCTCGGCACAGGGTGACACTGGCACACAGGACGTACCTCAGCACAGGGTGTCTGTGGAACACAGGCTGGACATATGCTCATGGCAACCGCGGCTCACAGCCCGGACCTCAGCCCAGGGGAACCGTGGACCACAGCTGGGACCTCTGGAGAAGGCTACCGTGGCACACAGCCCGGACTTGGCAAAGAGGAACTGCGGCACAGAGACGGAACAGGTCGCAAGCCGAGGGAAGAACACATGCCAGATCTGGGCACAGGGCGATCGCGGAACGCAGCCTGTACCTGGGGAGTTGGCGACCACGGCACACAGCCCAAACCTCAGCGAAGGGCGACAGTGGCACACATCCCAACATCGGTGAAGTGCAAGCGTGGCACACATCCCAGACCTTAAGGCAAGGTGACCCTGGAACACAGCACGGATGTCGGCAGATGTTTAATGTGGCACACACACAGAAACTCGTAGCAGTGTGACCGCGGCACACAGGCCGGACCTCGGCTCAGGACGACCACGCCACACAGGCCGGACCTCGGTGCAGGGCGACTGTGGCACACAGCCCGAACCTCAGTGAAGGGTAACCGCAACACACAGCCCAGAAATCTGTGCAGGGCGACCGTGGCACAGTGCTCCGAACACATCGCTAGCCAACCCCAAACACAGCACGGACATCAGCACAGGGCAACCGAGGCAANGACCTCGGTGCAGGGCGACTGTGGCACACAGCCCGAACCTCAGTGAAGGGTAACCGCAACACACAGCCCAGAAATCTGTGCAGGGCGACCGTGGCACAGTGCTCCGAACACATCGCTAGCCAACCCCAAACACAGCACGGACATCAGCACAGGGCAACCGAGGCAAACAAGCCATACCACGGCGTATGGTGACTGCGGCACACAACCCAGAACTCGGTGCAGGGCGACGGCGGCACACAGCCGGAAATTCAGTGAAGGGCGACTGTGGCACACAGCTCGGAATTCATCGCCAGCCAACCGCGGAACACAGCCCGGACTTCGGCACAGGGCCNGGCGTATGGTGACTGCGGCACACAACCCAGAACTCGGTGCAGGGCGACGGCGGCACACAGCCGGAAATTCAGTGAAGGGCGACTGTGGCACACAGCTCGGAATTCATCGCCAGCCAACCGCGGAACACAGCCCGGACTTCGGCACAGGGCCACCGCAGCACACAGCCCGAACCTCTGTGAAGGGCGACTGCAGAACCCAGCCCAGAAATCTGTGCAGGGCAACCGTGGCACAGAGCAGGGAACTCGTGGCAAGCCGACGGCAGAACACAGCCTGGACCTCGGCACAGGGTGACTACGGCAAACAGGCCAGACCTTATCACAGGGCGAGCAAGGCACACAGCCCGGACCTCCACGAAGGGGGACCAAGGTACACAGGCCGAAACTCAGTGAAGGGCGACCGCGTGACACAGCCTGGAACTCGCCACCAGTTGACTGCGGAAGACAGCCCGGACTTTGGCGCAGGATGACCATGGCACACAGCCTGAAACTCAGTGAAAGGCAACCACGTCACACAGCATGGAACTCGCTGCTAGCCGACCG
>SJYV01054269.1:0-39980 GCA_006410875.1 Neotragus pygmaeus
TAAATAAGCAGGGTGACAATATACATCCTTGACGTGCTCCTTTTCCTATTTGGAACCAGTCTGTTGTTCGATGTCCAGTTCTAACGGTTGCTTCCTGGCCTGCATACAGATTTCTCAACTGAGTGCTTAACTGGATGTTCAATTCTAAAGCCTGAATCAGAGACTATTATAGGAAGTGTCAACTTGTAAGAGATCTGTACCTTTGAAATACAAGTAAAAGATAGTCTACAAGGTCTGCCACATCTTTAACTCCGTCTGTTTCAGTTACACCTTAACTTTTATTAAGTCAAATTACTTGTAGCCTCGCATTGGCTACAAGTCACTGAAATGTGGCATGAAAATAACTGTAAGCATTTTTACAAACACTTTCCTAACTTAAAAGTTCAAGAAATACATCCCCAGATTGAAACCCTATTTTAGCCCTAAAGAAGCTGGATAATATGATAGTATACATTTTTAATGTAATTCAATAAAAATCACTTAGTGCCATTCCCCATTTTACCCTGAACCTCTCAACATGCTTCTTAGGCTAAAAGCTTCCAGAATTAATACAACCTTGGGAAAAATGTTTAATTGTGTTTTGATTTTATATTTGACATGGACTGAGTATCTTTGGTCATGCCAATTAACCTTCTTGACCTTTATATATCCACCAGTTAACTTTCTTATTAAATAGGGCCAATGCTTGTTCTGTTTTCTTAAAGGGATGCTGCAATAAAAAGGAAAAATACTGTAAACTTTCTGTAAGTTTAAAATGCATTTTCTCAATTTACTTCAATAAGCAAAGGGATCAACAACCACAATTCAGGACACTAAACCAGGTAAGCAGGTTGCTGGGTTAACCAAGACATGATTCCTGAACATTACTAATCTTTATTAAAATTTGGGGCTTAAAATAAGTTTAACAAAAGAAGTGTAAGACTTGTACACTGAAAATTACAAGACATTTTTGGAAAAAAATTAAAGACCTACAGCAATGGAAAGACAGTTCATGTCCATAGATCAGAAGATTTAATATTTTTAAGATAGCATACTCTCCAAATTGATCTGTAGATTCAATCTGTATAAAGAGATATAAATTCCTATCAAATTTTAGCTGCATTTTTCAAATAAACTGAAAGCTGCTTCTAAAATTCATATGAAAATGCAAGGGATCCAGAATAATCAAAACAATCTAAAAGAGGAGAAAAAAACTGAAAATCCAACATTTCCCAATTTCAAAACTTATTATAGTAAATCTACAGTAATCAAAACAGTATGATATGGCATAAGGCTACTATATTGATCAAAGGAATAGAATTGAGTCTCCAAAAATAATCTCTTACATTATCTGCTATAATAAAAATCAAACTAGGAGGCTTATAAACAATAGAAATTTATTTCTAACTATTCTGGAGGCTGAAATCCAAGATCAGCGTATTATTATGGTTGAGCTCTTGAAAGCACTCTCTTCCAGGCTGCAGACTTCTGACTTCTTACTGTGTTCTCATGGGGTGAAAAAATAGCTATCTAGCCTGGCTGCTTCTTCCAAGTGCACACACCCCATTCATGAGGATTCCACCCTCTTGACCTAAGCACTTCCTAAAGTTCTTAATTCCAACTACTACCACACTGGGGATTAGACTTCAAAGTATGAATGTTGGGAAACATAAAAATTAATATTTTTAAAAAATATTTATGAATTTATTTATGGTTGTGTTGGGTCTTAGTTGTGGCACGCAGTATCTCCATTGCGGTGCATGGGCTTCCCTCCAGTTGTCCTGTGGCATGTGGGATTGAACCCACATCCCCTGCATTGGAAGTGAGGTTCTTAATCACTGGATCATCAGGGAAGTTCCTTGGGGGACGCAAACATTCAGTCCATACAAATGGACACTTATTTGGCAAGGGTGCTAAGAAAATTTAATGCAGAAAAGTAGTCTTTTCGATGAATGGTATTGGGACAACTTGACATCCACATGCAAACAAATGAATTTGGATACTTACCTCATATTCTGCACAAAAATTAACTCAAAATGGGTCATACACCTAAATGTAAAATCTAAAAATCCCAGAAGAAAACATGAGAGGAAATCTTCATTACCTTGGCTGCTGCTGCTGCTGCTAAGTCACTTCAGTCATGTCCAACTCTGTGCGAACCCACAGATGGCAGTCCATTGGGCTCCATCATCCCTGGGATTCCCCAGGCAAGAACACTGGAGTGAGTTGCCATTTCCTTCTCCAATGCATGAAAGTGAAAAGTGAAAGTGAAGTCGTTCAATCATGTCTGACTCAGCGACCCCATGGACTGCAGCCTACCAGGCTTCTCCATCCATGGGAGTTTCCAGGCAAGAGTACTGGAGTGGGATGCCATTGCCTTCTCCGCATTACCTTGGCTAAGCAATGTTTTCTTATCTTCAACACCAAAGAACGACAGATCAAAGAAAAAAAGACAAATTAGACTTCATCAGATTACTAAAAACCATTTATGCTTCAAAGAACACCATCAAGAAAGTGAAAAGACAAGTGACAGGGTGAGAGAAAGTGTTTTCAAAAGGTACATTGACAAAGGACTTGTATCCAAACTATGTAGAAAATCTCTTTACAACTCAACAATAAAAAGATCCAGTTAAATAACCAAATTTTAAAAACTAACAAAAAGTTGAATATGCATGTGTCTAAAGATGTACAAGTAGTGAATACATTTATGAAAAATTGTTTAGTATAGTGATTCATTAAATAAATGCAAATCAAAATCACAATGAGATATCATTTCACACACACACCAGAATGGCTAAAATCACAAAGACAAACAATAGCAAGTGTTGACCAGGATGTGAAAAAAAAAATTGGAACTTTCAAACATTACTAGTGGGAATGTAAAATTGTGCACCCAATTTAGTAGTACTTTGTAGTACTTTGGAAAGTTAGAGTTATCTCATGACCCAGCCATTCCACTCCTAGTTTTATACACAAGAGAAATAAAAATACACCTCTACCAAAAGTATGTACACAAATGTTCATAATACTCCCAAAGTAGAAACAACTCAAATGCCCATCAAATGATGAATGGATAAATAAAATGTGGTATAGTCACACAATAGAATGTTATTCAGAAATAAAAATGAATGGAAAATTGATAAATGGTGCAAGATGAATGAACCTTAAAAATGTTATGCCAAATAAAAGAAACCAGTCACAAAAGATCACTAAATGCATGATTCCACTTACATGAAATGTCCAGAATAGGCAAAACCATAGAGTCAGAAAGCTAAGTAGTAGTTGCCTAGGGTTGGAAGTGATGATTAAAAATATGAAATTTCTTCTTGGGGTCATGAAAATATTCTGGAATTAGTAATGATGGTTGCACAACTCTGTGAACTCACTAAAAACCACTGAACTTTATCTTATAAATGAGTGACTTAAATGGTATGCAAATTATATCATAACAATGCTGTTTTTTTAAATATACATATAACAGAAGAAAGTGACAGCCATTTAAAAAGTGAAAAAAAAGGAAGTCAATATAAACTTTCAGTGGCTAGTTTGGTGGGATTCTGTTTTAATTTGCACAGATGCATGCTGTGTCTGCCTGATATTTAAGAGTCTAGACCTGCTGGGCAGAATTTCTTAGGTGATTAATACATGGTTTGTGAAAGGCTTCCCTAAATTTCCCTGATGACCTCAAAAAAAAAATCATACAATTTCAGCTACAGGTCACTAGATCAGATATTAAAAACTGGGGCAGGGGGCAGATGAACCAAAAAGGACCATGGCTTCATTTTTAGTTGCCATTGTGTTTCCATAAGCTTCTTTTCCTGTTGTTTACCCTTGACATATGCATTTTCTTGTTGCCTTATTTTCTTGTGTTTTATTTTCACTCTGGATTTGTTCTTTTTATCCCTGGCCCCTAAGTTTAACTTGACAGTCATTAAAAATAACTTTACAATGAATGTCAAATTCTCCACAGAAAAATGCCAAGATACTAGAACAGCTGTGAATTTTCATAGTGCATCAGAGTCAGAGAAAGAGGCTTTGTTGAAGATGGCAAACAACTCACTCAACAGGGAGCAGGCAATGATGGGATAAGATTCTTCACTTTCTTATTACACAGCTATTCATTATAGCTAAAGAGTCTTACTCAATTAATTAAATATAAGAAGAGAAATCAAATCAAGATCCTTAAAAGAAGCAATAAATCCCTTAGCAAAGGACGGGCGAACTATGCTTATTCTGGAAAAGATGCAGTCTTATGCCAAAGTCAAAAGCAGTGGTTGGATCAATCAAAATTTTTGGCCATTGTGATGATTAATTTTATGTATCTACTTGACTAGATCATAGGACGCCCAGAAATTTACTCAAACATTTATTATTAATATGAGTTTGTCTGTGAGTGTGTTTCTAGGTGAGATTAACCTTAGAATCTGTAGACTTAAGTAAAGCAGATTGCCCTCTCTATTGAGGATTCTTTGGAGGCTTCATCCAATCAGTTGAGGACCAATAGAAAAGGCTGAGTAAGAGGTAAAACTCTTCCTGCCTGACAGCTTGAGCTGCAGGTCGATCTTTTCCTGTCTTCAGACCTGAACTAAAAAATCAACTTAGGGTATATGCCCAGTAGTGGGATGCTGAATCTAGAAAAATGGTACTGATGAACTTATTTGCAGGACAGGAAGAGAGATGCAGACATAGGGAACAGACTTTGGACACAGCTAGACAAGGGGTTGGGGATGAATTGAGAGAGTAGCAGTGAAACATATACATTGCCATATGTAAAATAGATAGCTAGTGGGAAGTTGCTGTATAACACAGGGAACTCAACATAGTACTAAATGACAATCTAGATGGATGGGATGGGGTGGGGTGGGGAGTGGGAAGTAGGTTCAAGAGAGAGGGGACATGTGTATACTTATGGCTGATTCATGTTGTTGTATGGCAGAAGCCAACACAGAATTGTAAAGCAATTATCCCCCAATTAAAAAAAAAAATCAACACTTTTTGAGTCCCAAGCTTGCCAGCTTTTGGACTGGAATTTCCACCATCAGTTCTCCTGGGTCTCCAGTTTGCCAGCCTTAGATATGGGAACTCCTCAGCCTCCAGAATCCTGAATAAGCCAATTTCTTATACTAAATATCTTGACAGATAAATAGATAATTGGTAGTGTTTCTTAGAGAACCCTAACACAACCACATTAGGCAAATCTGTTTTTCAGATAATGAGAGTTCTGTCATTATTGTAGTCAAACAACTTTTCTTACTCATAAAATAGAAAGCTTTCACATTTAAGCTAATTTTTCCTTTTAAAACCTGAACTTTCTTATTTTTTATCAACTACTGTTTTACCAAAAGTCTTTTTAAAAGATGAGGGAAACAAATAGCTCTCTCCCTGAATATGTGATACTGAGTTAAAGTATATTTATGTTGGTCTGACACATTAGGGTAAACAATGGGTCTCTTTTGGGGGGGGGGGGAGTTTTGTCAATAATAGAGTTGAGTAAGTCCTAGTTATCAGCACAAAAGGGGAGGAACAAAAGATAGGGAATGAAAGTTACAAAGGGAAAGGGAGCAATGAAAGGAAGGAAGGAGGAACCTAATCATATTCCTGAAAGACTAGTTTAAAACTATATATGTTATTAAAATAAAATACTTTAAAAAATGAAATTGTTGTATTAAGTGGCATCTGGTCCCATCACTCCATGGGAAATAGATGGGGAAACAGTGACAGACTTTATTTTGGGGGGCTCCAAAATCACTGCAGATGGTAACTGCAGCCATGAAATTAAANGATACAGGATACAGGATGCTTGGGGCTGGTGCACTGGGATGACCCAGAGAGATGATATGGGGAGGGTGGTGGAAGGGGGGTTCAGGGTTGGGAACTCATGTACACCTGTGGTGGATTCATGTCAATGTATGGCAAAACCAATACAGTATTGTAAAGTAAAAAAAAATAAGATTTAAATTAAAAAAATAAAAACACTGCTATATTTAAAATACATAACCAACAAAGACCTACTATATAGCACATGGAACCCCCCTCAATATCATGTGGCAGGCTGGATGGGAGGGGAGTTTGGAGGAGACTAGATACATGTATATGTATGGCTGATTCACCTATCACAACATTGTTAATTGGCTATACCTCAATACAAAATAAAAAGTTAAAAAATAAAATATGTAAGATTCATTGACATATGACAATCACTTCAAATACCTTTATAAATCTATTGAGTGTTATGAAGAGTTCTGCTCTGGGAGAGTATTCCACTGTCAACTGAAAAATAAAAATAAGAAACACACAACCTAAAAGTTGCAAGCTATGATTTATTTGGTGACCTTATTGAGGACTATTGCCTGGGAAGGCGACCTCTCAGATAGTTCCTTGGAATTGTTCCAAAGAGGTAAGAGAGAAAGTGAAAGCGAAATCGCTCAGTCCTGTCCAACTCCTTGTGACCCCACTGACTGTAGTCTACCAGGCTCCTCTATCAATGGGATTTTCCAGGCAAGAATACTGGAGTGGGCCATTTCCTTCACCAGAGGATCTTACTGACCCAGGGGTCAAACACACATCTTCCACATTGCAGGCAGATGCTTTACTGTCTGAGCCACCAGGGAAGCCCCAGAGGTAAGAGAGGAGTCTCTCTATACGAGTTTTTGCTGTGGAGGGGAAAAAGCAGTAGAACATCAAAAGATTACTGCTAATTACGAAAACAAACAAACAAAAGCACACATCTCAAGTTAATGATTCTAGTACTTTTCTACCCAGGGCAAGATGCAAGAGTCTATAGTCATTGAAATTATTTCTTTATTATACATCTTAATTATCTAGAGCCAATATCCTGTTTTTCTCCATCCTGAATTCCCCTCAGGGCACACCAATGGGCAGACTCCCATGACAGACCGACGGAGTGCAATATTGTTTACTAAAATGGCAGGCAACTTTTTTTTTGTCCCACAACAATAAAAGTAAGTAACAATAAAAGTGCTAATCTACAGATTGGGAGCTTGTGTGCACCTGTGGTGGATTCGTGTCGATGTATGGCAAACCCAATAGAGTATTGTAAAGTTAAATTTAAAAATAAATAAATTAAAAAAAAAAAAGAAAAGAAATAAGGAAGGGTTAATCTGCACACCACAATAGCAAGCCAGAAGGAAGTAAATAAAAGTTGCTTCAAACTTCTGTTCTTGCTTTTAAATATATGTTACTTTTTTTTTTTCTTTTCCCCCTCCTGATAATAAGATCAATAGAAGAGAACAAGAGTTAATACCTAAAAGGAGATAGTGATATAGCTGGTTGGAGCCTTATTATTTTCTCTCAATTCCTTTGACTTTTCATTGTCTTCTCTGTCTTATCCACATTGATGCAGTTATACCTAGGACATTGTATGAAAAGACAGTGTTTGAAGCTGCTTAAGAATAGATGCTTCAGAAAATCTTCAGTTAAATTGATCTCACTGCTTCTCTGGGAATTTCTGTGTTCTCTTGGTGTATCCTTATTGCTAAGAATATCCTTTTAAGGTCATAATTTTGCCTATTATGATAAATCTCATGTTTGTTGATGATTAATGGGACAGGCAATTAGTACCTTAATGAAATACTGCTTTTCCAATATTTAGAACAAACAACTGATTCTTATTATGATCTTTATCCTAATATTATATCTGCTGCTGTTAAGTCGCTTCAGTCATGTCCTACTCGGTGCGACCCCATAGACAGCAGCCCACTAGGCTCCTCAGTCCATGGGGTTTTCCAGGCAAGAGTACTGGAGTGGGTTGCCATTGCCTTCTCCAAATATTAAATCTAGGAATGGCTAAATGTCAGAATCTTTCCATTACAGACTTCAACTGAAGCGCTGAATCTCTGTTAAACTGTAATCAGTGAGTTGGCACAATGACACTCATGCTGCTAGAGTCCAGCCACACAGGAACTCAAAATATATATTAATTAAGAAGGAAGGGAGGGAGGGAGTAAGGGCAATCCTGCTTTTGCCATCCATCTTATAAGAGAAGGGTGAGTTATTTTTAGATTCAGGGATGTCTCTCCAAAGCATTCCAAAGGTACTCATTCATGATGTTTGGATTCCTGATTGCTGAGGAGTCATAGAAGAGGTACCTAGGTCACTGAAAGGAAGGGAAGGAAGGTAGAGTCCTATTGACAAAATAGGAAACCTGTCGATGGACAGAAGATAATATCCTGAAAGATGATGTTTAGAGAAGGGGAGAGGTGTCAGCACGGGGGAGAGGGGGGTGAACAGGGAGCAGGGAAGATAGAGAACTATACAAGTACTTTATAAACACAGGCTCTTTTAATTTTTCAAAAGAACCCCACAGAGGCAATATAATTTGCACATCATAGATAAGAAAATTAAAATTTAGAAATATTAGACAATTTGTCTCAGACTACAGAGTTTCTTGGGCTTCCCTGGTGGCTCAGACTGTAAAGAATCTGCTCCAATGCAGGAGACCCAGATTAGATCCTTGGATCTTCCTGATCCCCTGGAGAAGGGCATGGCAACCCAATCCAGTATTCTTGCCCGGAAAATCCCAAGGACAGGGGAGCGTGGCAGGTTACAATCCACGGGGTCACAAAGAGTTGAACATGGCTTAGGGACTAAACTACCACCACCACAGAGTTTCTTAGTAGAAAAGCTGTTAACAGAACCCAGACTTTTGCCCCAAAGTGCATACTCTTTCTACCACACCACACCATCCTGGGCAGGTTTGGAGCTTGGGAAAACGCACATCTCAGGCTGTTAATTTTGGTCCCCTAGAGGTAAGACTATCCTCAGCAGGTGTGTACAAGGCTGGATACCTGACGGCTGGTTATTTTCAGTGGATTCTCACATCAAGCCCTTTCTCCTTTCCAGTATTCTGAACTCCAGAGATCATTTCCAAATGATTTTTCTGGGTCATAAATACAGCTTTTACAAAGTGATCCTATTCCCTTCCCTGTAATCTCTGTCTGCAAACCTCCCAGGTAACCTGGAAGGCATAGAGTCGTTTAACTTTTATTACTTTATAAAGTTTTCTACTCTATCACACATGTGTTCTTCAGTTATTCAACAACTGCTTTATGATAATCATGATGAAAGGCCTGGTTCAAAATTCAGTTGATACAATTAGACTTACTTTATATTCTTACACTATTACATGCTAAACAATTTTGCCTACTTCTTCAAACCTTATTCCACTTTCCATAAGCTGTGGTATGACTTAACTGTTTGTTACCTCACAATTTCTAGTTATCAGCACAAAGGGAGGCTCCTCCTTGAGGGCAAAAAACATTATCTGTTATTTTGTTTTTAATATCCTAGTCACCTGTGGTTATATACCATCTTTATTTTTTAATAAGTCTTGTATTTTTGTTTCTTGATTTTTTTATCTTTTCAATAAATGTTTTTTTCTTTTTTTGATCAATTTGCCTTGCTTTTTATTTTTCTATTTTATTAATTTCAATGAATTAACATAATTTTTTGCAATGTCTTCTAAGTTTCTTGGTTTGTATGTTGTTTTGCAATAAATACATTGAAGACTGTATAGCTTTTTTATACTCTCCTGATTTTATGTAGGATTTTTGTTTTTCTTCTCTTTCTAAAGAGTTTATAGTTTCCCATTTGTGCTTTCCTTTAATCTAGGTTTAACATATTCTTAAATTTTTAATTGTGCTATATCAACCAAGGGAAAATGTGCTATTTATAATCTCTGCCACTCAAAATGTGTCCATCTAGAAAAAACAGTGTTGACAATGGATAACCAGCAAGGACCTATTGTATAGCACATGAAACTCTGCTCATTGTTATATGGGAGCTTGAATAGGAGAGGAGATTGGGGGAGAATGGATACATGAACATGTATGTCTCTTTGCTGTTCACCTGAAATTATCACAACAATGTTAACTGGCTATACTCTAATGCAAAATAAAAAGCTTAAAAAAATAAATGAAAAAGAAAAAAGAAAAGGGTGGATCTTTATTTGTGATCTAGTTAAGTTTTGAGAATGTTCTGTTTGTATTAAAAAAAAAAACTATTCTCCATTTGGGGAGTGCAAAGATGTGTGTGGTTATATTACATATATCATTTAAAATGATTTTTAATGATATAGATGCTTCTGCAAGAGATACCAGTTTCTCCCCACCTACAGTTCAAATCATTGCAAGGTCTCATTGCCATTTCAAAAACCTTTGACAGAAGAAGAGAGACTTGTTTGTACATTTCCACAAATGTAGTCACAGGGAGGATGCAGGAAGGCTGTCAAAATCTGATAAGAAAACTAAACAATAAATAATAAGACCTAAAAACGAGTGTATAGTATTGATCCCACCACAAAATGGCTTGGTGACCTTGGACAAGTCACTCTTCAAGATTTCTATTTCTTTATCTCTCAGTGGGAATGGTCATACCTGTGCTCCCAACTTGACGAGGTTTGTCAGAAGCCAAGAGGTAAGAAATGTAAACATAAAGTAATAAATAAAAAATATTAGCAGAGGTTGCTAATGTTTAGATACAAGATAAAAGATAACAAAATGTAAAACGGCCAACAGAGACTCCAAGGTGCTCATTTTCTATTGATTCCCTTCCCTGGCCCCAACACCTTCAGGTTCCTTTGAGGACACCTTCCTCCTGCTTGGAGAAACCCCCGCCCAACTGTGTGAGTCTCTCTGTTCGTTGCAAAGGCAGGCAGCTTGGAACCTACGGGGAAGCGTGTTGTGGAGGGAGCAGAAACCTGCCTGCAGCTACAGTTCGCGCTTCAGCACAATGAGACTGAGCAAGTACAGTGTCTCTCCCTTAGGCTGTGGGGGTTGACTGGCAGCTGTTGCCCAAAGACTCGTCAATCAAAGGACGCTTTCCCCCCGACTCCCCCAGGTCTTGGGCATAGTCTCAGCTACGGAGATATTTGGGCTGGAAGCTTCAAGAGCCTCTGAGATCTCATCCAGCAATCACGGCATTCTGTCTAAGCACTATGTCCTCGGTAGAAAAGAGATCCATGGTGTTCGGCTTGAGGGTTTTCAGGGAAGATGCTTCTCACGGTCCCGCGCCTCCTGGGGAAGATAATTGAGCGCCGAGAGCACGAGCGCTGGGTTCGGTGGTGCCGGAGCCGCGGCAGCCTGTGCGGTGTGTGTGGGCACCCAGCCTCCTCCAAGCCCTCTCTCCCCAAACTGCCTTCCTGCCGCAGTCTGGGCCCAAATTCATCCTCTTCCCTGGGCACGATCCTTCCGTTTCCCCGGTGGGATCCAGCCTTTCAACCATTATTAACCTCCCAGCTACGGGGAGGAGGGGAGGTGCAGGATGGACGGAGTGAAGGGTGCGAGGCATTTTGCACGTTCAGAGGCACCAAAATTAACTGCCAAAGCTAAAAGAGTTTGCTTTCTTCCGTTTCTGACAGACGAATGCAGTGGGATGCCTGCTGGGCCAACTGCCGCCCCGGCCTGGAGCCCTGGGTGCACTTCGCCGCCTGCTGCTGAGTTTCAGACCGCAGTACTCAGCATCCGCCCGGCTTTGCCCCCTTGTCGAAGTCTGCAGATCGATAGATGCTGGGCGTAGGCTTTTCCCTAGGCCAAAGCCCCAAAGCTCCCACCTTTGCCTTCTATTTATTTGCCCGCTCCCATCACTACCATCGAAGTACGTGCCCCGCTGGTAGTGTTGGCGCTGAAACCCGAGCGAGGGAAAGGGCGCCTCCCCATCCCCTCCTCCCCATCCTCGCCGCGACTCGGGGTTTTACTGCAGCAGCCGGAGGTGACAGCTACGCCTGCACCTCCCCATTGCTCTCAGAGCCCCGGCTTCCCCAGCCTCCGGAAAGCGCCTCCTTCCGAGAGGCTGGCCCTAGAGAAGTGCTAATGTGCTGCAGGAAACCAAATTTAAATATGTAGAAGTCGCTGGGCTGCATTCCTCCGAGGACGAGCCTGATCGCCCAGGACCGAGAGTGGCAGCGTGTGGGAAGTTAGGACCACAGGGCAGGCGGGGAGGGGAGTGGTGCAGCCGGCATTCCCTTCTGAAAGGTGTCGTCGTCGGGAGCAGGGACCGGTTGGACACAAGTTTGCTTGGGAGTGTTTTCCTTTCGTCAATAATTAATCATCGGAATCAGGCTGACAGAATTGGAGTTTTAGCAATAGTGCAGAGGGCGGGGCCGAACACCTAACTCCTGGAGCTCTGAGGTGCCCAGCGCAGTTGGAAGCTCGCAGCAGTTGGGGAGGAGCCAAGGCACTGGTGCTCACCTAAGCCGCAGGAGATATACCCAACCCAACCGGGAGGTAAGCATCTTCCAAATACATGCTTGAACGGTCACGTAGCTTTTAAAGGATAGAATTCCTGTCTTTAGAAGGAAAAATAATACCGAGCCATAAAGCAATGTACCAGCTTATTATTTAACTGCACTAAAAATTTTAAGAATTGAATGGGTTTTTCCATTTGCCTTTAACTATGTTAGAAACTAAGATGTTTCAGTCAACAGAAGCCAAACTTTACTACTGAAACTTTCCCAGCCAAAAGAAGAGAAAATTACTTTTGTTTTTTATCTTTGTATAATGCAGTTAACACTATTCAGAGAAATGTCATTGGGTGTTGCTTGATTTCATTCTTAAATATTTTGTTTATCTTGTTTCATGTTTTTATACAATACTTTTTGCCCATAAGCTACTTGAGGCGATGATACACACAAGTCAATTGCCCCCAAAGTAAAAAATTTCCCACAAGGGATACATTTTAACATTTTATCATGATTATTAAGCTGTATTGCTGTTTGTTTTAGTGGACAAGTCTTGTCCGACTCTTTTGCAACCCCCTGGACTGTAGCCCACCAGGCTCCTCTGTCCATGGGATTTTCCAGGCAAGAATGCTGGAGTAGATTGCCATTTCCATCTCCAATTAAGCAATATGTATTTTCTTTAAGATGATTAATTGACCACTTACAAGTAACTAGACTTCTAAACCCAAGGAGAAAAGTACATATAGATAACTTTGACAAGGGGGTGAGGATATGGCATAATGGATGGAAAAGAGTTTAGATATGAGCAGAGATTCTAGATCTGTGTCAACTAAAATGACATTCAACTGATTGGCAATTAACATATGAACCCAACCCTTCATCAAATAAAGAATTTGAAGAA
Organism: Neotragus pygmaeus; assembly: GCA_006410875.1. Classification (NCBI taxonomy): domain Eukaryota; kingdom Metazoa; phylum Chordata; class Mammalia; order Artiodactyla; family Bovidae; genus Neotragus; species Neotragus pygmaeus. The sequence goes on from SJYV01054269.1 coordinate 13,077, forward strand.
TTATTAATTTTAAATTTTAGCCCTAAAACTACAAATAAATGCACCAAGAAAGTTGGGGCAATTGTTTTCCTATGTGACTTTGTGGTCTGGTAGTTCTTTTGAATTAAATAAATGTTAGGAAATGCATGATTATTTTTGCTTGTGAGTTTTGTAGATTAATTAGTGTGTAAAATTAATGAGGTTTTAATAACTTAATTTTCACTTCTGAATTCTTCCTATACTTTTAAAAAGACATCTTTTTGTTATTTTTTAATTGGTTTTTATTGGAGGATAGTTGCTTTACAATGCTGTGTTAGTTTCTGTTGTAGAGCAAAGTGAATCAGCTATAACTCCTCTTTTTTGGATTTCCTTCCCATTTAGGTCCTCACAGAGCACTGAGTAGAGTTCCCTGTGCTACCTATGTTTTCTATTTTATAAGCTGTTTAGTTGCTCAGTCGTGTCTGATATTTTGCTATCCCATATACTGCAATCCACCAGGCTCCTCTGTCCATAGGATTTCCCAGGCAAGAAGTAGTGTATATATGTCAGTCTTAATCTCTCGATTCATCCAGTCCCCCTCTTCCACCCCTGGAATCCATAAGTCCATAAAACAGGCATCATTTTGATGATTGTTTCAATGGCCATTGATGGTTCTACGCATAGATTACTAGAGCAACAGCAAATATGTGAAATGTACTATCACCCTCATTATCACTATCACCAAAGTTGTCTATACAACTATTTGATAACAACAAATTAACAATGGTTTGCCAACCAAATTCATGGGAATTCTAGAAATGTAGTGGATATAAAGTTGAAAGTCAACCAATCCTCAACTTCAATTAGCTTTCTTAATCCACTGTTTGTAAATTTGCAAATACTTACATAAAAACTGTCCTTTGTAATTCTGTATCTACTGGGCTTTTATGTCAGCATAAACTATTTTACTACCAAGTATACAAGATGGAAACTCTTCATTAAAAATTACCCAATGGGACTCAACTTCCAGTATGGTGGTATGAGGAACTCTGTGAACCTACCCTGTCAAGCAAAACAACAATAACTTTACATTTACTGTTGAAAATTGTACATAAACAACGATTTGGTCTCTAGAAATTGTCCTGAGGAAATAAAACAAATGAAGAAAACTTTGTTAAAGACAGTCTATTAAGTTTCAGTAAGAACAGCAAGAGCTTGGATTCTGAGCTACAACCTACTTCCTTCACCAACTCCACCTGGACATGATGGTGCTCTACTCTGAGGGGGAGTGCAGCCAAGAACACTGGGCTCACTTTCAACCTAGATCACAGTTGAGGGCTATGTTATGTCCCGAGAAAATAGGCCACCAGCATCTCATGCACCACCAGGGCTGCAGAAGCTCTATTTTAGTCAAGAGCAAGTGAACAGCCTGAGGCTCTCTTCTTCCAACCATCCCCCATTCTCAAGGCAAAAGAGAAAAAACTCAACAACTAAAAAAGAACTAACCCATTTTACAATGGGCAAGGGACTTCAGGTATTTCTCTAAAGAAGGTGAGTAAACAGCCAATCAACACATGAAGAGGTGCTTACCATCATTAGCCATTAGGGAAATAAATATCAAAAATACATGATACCACTTTATTCTAATCAAAAAGAAAGATAATAACAATTGTTGGAGAGGGAGTGGAGAAATTAGAACCAGCATATATTGCTGGTGGGAATATAAAATGAGTGAGTTGCTGTGGAAGATAGGTTGTGAATTCCTCAAAAAACTGAAATTTACCATTATAGCCCAGCCATATAACTTATATAATTTCACTCCTAAGTATTATCCAAGAGAATTGAAAATCTAGGTCCATGTAAGAACTTGTGTACTGATGTTCACTGCAGCATTACTTATAATACACAAAAAGAGACCATGACTCAAGTATCCATTGACTGGTGAATGGATAGATAAAATGTGATATGGAATGAAATAATGGAATATTATTCAGAAATGAAAAGGAAAAGATATGTGCCACAACATGGATAAACATCTAAGACTATACTAAGTGAAAGACCATATATTGTATAATTCCATCTATATAATATGTCCACAACAGGCAAGCCTAGAGACAGAAAGTAGATTTTCTGTGTGTGTGGTTAAGTATGACTGAAGGAGGGGAGGGCAGTGAAGTTGAGCAGGAATGCGGAGTTACTGCTAAAGGGTAAAAGGGGTCTTTATGGGCTAACAAAACTGGTCTAAAACTGATTAGTAATGGTTGCATAACTGTGAGTATACTAAAAACCACTGAATTGTGTGCTTTGGATGAACTGTATGNCAGATCTAGTCCCTTAAATCTATTTCTCACTTCCACTGTATAATCTTAAGGGATTTGATTTAGGTCATATCTGAATGGTCTAGTGGATTTCCCTACTTTCTTCAGTATAAGTCTGAATTTGGCAATAAAGAGTTCATGATCTGAGCCACAGTCAGCACAAATTCTGCCTAAATTTAAGGTTAAGCCAGATTGAACCATCAACTAAGGGATTCTGTTGTTGCTGTTCAGTCACTAACACGTGTCTGACTCTGCGACCCCACGGACTGCAGCATACCAGGCTCTCCCGACCTTCACCATCTCCCAGAGTCTGCTCAGACTCTTTCCCATTGATTTGGTGTTGCCATCCAGCCATCTCATCTTCTGTCACCCTCTTCTCCTTCTGGAAAGATCCCAGCATCAGAGTCTTTTCCAGTGAGTTGGCTCTTTGCTTCAAGTGGCCAGAGTATTAGAGTTTCAGGTTCAGGGTCAGTCCTTCCAATGAGTGGATTGATTTCCTTTAGGACTGACTGACTTGATTTCCTTGCAGTCCAAATGACTCTCAAGAGTCTTCTCCACAGTTTGAAGGCATCAATTCTTTGGCGCTCAGCATTCTTTACGGTCCAACTCTCACATTGGTATATGACTACTGGAAAAAAGCATAGCTTTGACAATACAGACTTTTATTAGCAAAGTGATGCCTCTGCTTTTTAATATGTTGTTATATGTTTGTCATGGGTTTTCTTCCAAAAAGCAAACATCTTTTAATTTCATGGCTGCAGTCACCATCTGCAGTGATTTTGGAGCCCAAGAAAATAAAGTCTGTCACTGTTTCCACTTTTCCCCATCTATTTGCTATGAAGGATGCCATGATTTTAGTTTTTGAGTCTTAAGTTTTAAGGCAACTTATTCACTCTCCCGGAGAAGGCAATGGCAACCCACTCCAGTATTTTTGCCTGGAAAATGGAGGGGCCTGGTGGGCTGCAGTCCATGGGGTCGCTAGGAGTGGGACAAGACTGAGAGACTTCACTTTCACTTTTCACTTTCCTGCATTGGAGAAGGAAATGGCAACCCACTCCAGTGTTCTTGCCTGGAGAATCCCAGGGACAGGGGAGCCTGGTGGGCTGCTGTCTGTGGGGTCACACAGAGTCGGACATGACTGAAGTGACTTAGTAGTAGTAGTAGTAGTAGTAGTAGTAGTAGTAATAGTATTCACTCTCCTCTTTCACCCTCATCAAGACGCTCTTCAGTTCCTCTTCACTTTCTACCATTAGGTGGTATCATCTACATATCTGAGGTTTCTTATATTTCTCCTGGCAATCTTGATTCCAGCCTGTGAGTCATCCAGCCTGGCATTTTGCATGATGTACACTGCATAAGCAGAGTGACAATATACAGCCTTGATATATGTACTCCTTTCCCAATTTTGAACCAGTCTGTTGTTCTGTCAGGTTCTAACTATTGCTTCTTGACCTGCATAGAGGTTTCTCAGGAGACAAGTAAAGTGGTCTAGTATTCTCATCTCTTTAAGAATTTCCCACAGTTTGCTGTGATCCACACAAAGGCTTTAGAATAGTCAATGAAGCAGTTGTTTTTCTGGAATTTCCTTGCTTTTTCTATAATCCAATGAATGTTTGCAATTTGATCTCTAGTTCCTCTGTTTTTTCTAAATCCAGTTTGTATATCTGGAAGTTCTCAGTTCACATACTGCTGAGATCCTGGAAGCGGATTATACCACCTGCAATTATTTTGCATCTTTTCATTTAAGTGACCCAGAGTATTCCACTTGCCACCATAGAATTCTTAGAGCAAAGAGAGGCAGTAGTAACAAAAAGAGGATGATATTAGACACACTGCATGTGTGCTGAGTCACTTTAGTCATGCCTGACTCTTGTGACCCCCTGGACTGTAGCCCACAAGGCTCCTCTGTCCCTGGGATACTTCAGGCAAGAATGCTGGAGTGGGTTGCCATGCCCTCCTCCAGGGGATCTTCCCAACCCAGAGACTGAACCCATCTCCTGCATTGCCAGGTGGGTTCTTTACCACTAGTACTACCTGGCCCTTAGACACAGCACTTAATTACAATTAAACACTGTTGCATAATTTATACCTTCACATCACAAAAAATTCAGGAATACAAAGCTAACAAGAGTAAGAGTAATTCAAGTGAAAATCAGCCTTTTCTGAATTACATGACAATTTTAATCCTCCTCCTCCTTTCTCAATCAACTTCTTTTTAGCACCTGCTGTGATCAACTTCTTACCTGATTTCTTGGGTACAGTCATAAGAAAGGAAGTTTGGGAAAGGGGGATACAGAGCCTAAAATGAGATGGAATAAGTCACAGGAAACCTGGCCCTCGGAGCTTTCCCCTCAGCTCACTATACTTGTCCTTCCCTGTCCACCTCTTCTCAGGCTACTCTGGTCTCCATATGTCAGTCTCTGTTTAAGGCACTCAGGTGGCAGCTGCACATCCCCTGCTTGAATGTGACCTTGTGTTTCCTGGACACAGCAAAGACGGCACCGCTGCTCTAAGAAGATCATAAACCAAATGAGTTAAATTTACATGTCAGAGACAGGAGGTCTGGCAATCCAGAACCAAGGATAAACTTTTGTTGTTGAAGTTTTCCCATGACTTTCAAAACTTTTCCCTTCATACTTTAATTTAGACGTTAACTAACATCTTAGCTGTCACTCAATTGAAGACATGATCTAGCAGGAATGGAATAGTATAAAATGAGGAGATGTGTGCTTGAGGGAGGCCAAAGGGTGCCAATATGGTAGATGGTGGGAACCATTTTCATACCTCGTACAACTCCTTGTCCTAGGGGTTGCCTCAGGTGCATGAGAGCTATTTTGAGGTGGGAAGTCAAGAAATTAAGCATTTGGACTAGTGAATTTATCGTCATTAATCTATGATTTCATAGAGAAAGTAGAATTTTAGAAGTAGTTCAAATATATACTAATGAATCACTTTATTATTTACTAATAAGTTGACTTAATTTAATGAATGCCTATATAATGTGCTTAGGTACATTGCCAACTGGAAGGAAATTGCTACAAGCAACTCTTCAGCTAACTTCAAAAGTAGGTGATTTTTTTTTTAGCAATAATGGGAAATTGTGTGTGTGCATGTGCTTTGTTGCTCTGTCAAGTATGAATCTTTGTGACCACATGCCCATCAGGCTCCTCTGTCCATGGGATTTCTTAGGCAAGACTACTGGAGTGGGTTGCCATTTTCTTCTCCAATGGGAAATTCTTATAAATCAAAACAATACATTCCACACATGTACACATTTCGAGGTATCTAACAAACACTTCTGCATTCCACATACTATACAGATAAATAAATTTACCAAGTCATTTTTGCCTTTATATATATGTTATTTGGAAATAGAAGGAAATTTTATATTTTATTTAGAGTTGGATAAAATGAAATGTTCCTTTTTATTAAAAAAAANAGGGGAGCCTGGTGGGCTGCCATCTATGGGGCCACACAGAGTCGGACACGACTGAAGCGACTTAGCAGCAGCAGCAGCAACACACCTGCCCAAGCTTTTCTCTGTTTTGAAATGTCGAATGTCTTTAATGCAGTCCTATAGAGAACTGGTTTGCAATACCCTAACTTTTTTAACTCATGCACTCATTCGATTAATACAAGTTCATTGAGGCCAGTCGTTCCTCCTGTTTCTAGATAAGTCTAGTCCTTTATCAGTTCTTCAGGCCAGTTGTTGAGAGAAGCCACAGTAGGTGAGAGAAGGAAGGAGGGTACCTGAATCTCAGCCAAAGTGTACTTGTCTGCCACTTAGACAACCCCAGTTTCACTTACACTAGAATGGCTCAGAAGTAGAAGTCTCAAGGAGAAAGGAAGAGCTGGAGCAGCCACGATTGTACTCGGAGCACACTGACATGTCACTGCTGGGAAGCATCTCTAGTGGTTTTAACAATCTCAAATATAGAAGATTCCAAATAATTAATATTCTCCTCTACTCAACTTCTATATTTTGAGTTTCTATAAACTACTTGATCCTGTACTAAAACCATAGAATTGGAGATAATGTTTTGTTAAAAAATGGGAAAATAAAATTAGTGAGTGTGAGTTTCAGAGGGGTAGTCACTAACACCTGAACTTGTTGCCAGGAACAGGTATGAGCACACTGAGCCAAAGCATACCCTTAGCTTTAGGGATTCAAGCAAATCCACCTGCTTTAGGAAACCTCAGGATTTTCCATTCTCACCAGGTCAAGCTTATCCTTCCAAATATCTGTTTAGAAGAGCATACCATGCTGATGAAAATGGGTTCCATGCAAGTTTTGACCATTGAAGGTTTTATAGAGATTGTTTTGTCATGTTTTGTCAGATTTCTATAAAATAGTTTTAAATGTCCAACCAATTGTCTATAAATTAAATCCATGTCAGAAAAATCTGATTGCAGTTATTATTTATTAATATTTCTTTGATCAGGATTAATGATTCTTTTATTCAACATATTTATGGTGCATCTACTCGGTACCAGGACAATTCTAGGTGCTGGATGAGTAATAAAACAGACAAAATTCCTACCCTTAAGGAATTTAACATTCCAGAGGGGCTGTCATATAAATATGTAATTTTTAAGTGAATTATACAGTGCATGAGTAGGAGATAAGGGCTCTGGAGTAAAACAGGGAAGGGAACAAGTTACAATTTTAAACTGTGGCATCAGACTAGGAAGTACAGTTATGTAATTAGATAATATAAAGATCATGTATGGGATGGGCCATGAAGATTACCTGCTCCAAGTTAATTTTTCCCCCGGGAGCTTCATTTCCCCTTCCCGTCAGCATTGTTTTATTACCTTGAATTTACTGCTGTTTCACCAAAGAAAATATTACATTAGCCCTAACATTCCAAGCAAGCACAAAGAAGACAGAACTTCTTGCTTTTTTAAAGAACTACAACTCAAATAAAATACCGCCTTTTGACAACAAAAATTCTTGTTAAGGAAAACCATTAGCCTGGGCTTTCAGTTTCTCCTGCCCTTTCTCTCTTGCTGTGACCTGGATTCTTAGAGTCTGTAAGAGGATTGTGTGGTCAATGATTAAGAACCACTTTCCCAAAGTTCACAGCTTTTGAAAGAGTGAAGAGAGTACGGGAGAGTTTGAGTGGAAGAAAAATTTCCAGGCCTCTCTGGAAAGGTGAAAGGAGAATAGATCTTTCAGAACTACAGAAAATAGGAACCCCACTGATCAACTGGAGAAAAGGGGAAAAGCAACCTGCTTTCCCAGACCAACCCACAGTCTCTCCTCAGGATTAAAGATACCTGAGATATCTGATATTTGATACTTAAATGATACCTGAGAACTCACTGTTCTAGCAAAAATATAATGGGTGTGGCAGCTCGCCTGAAATAGGACTTTTAGAAAATGGCTTAAAAGAGATCAGGGACTCGATTATTTTTTTGAATCAAAAGAGAATATTTATTTTAGGCTTGGATGAGAAGTATTTAAGAGTCAAGTTAGAAATAAATCAAAAACCTCCTGTTGTAATGGCACCATTATGGAGTGTTAGAATTCTCATTTATTTAGTAAATATATTTTAATTGAGCAACCACCATATGTCAAGTACTGGGGGAACAACACAGGCCTTGCTTCAGAGACCTTTCTTTCGGGTTACCTAATATGCCCTTTGTTATAAAGTAGTCAGAGCACACAATGATGACAAGAACTTTTTGACCTGCCTGTCCTGACACTCGCTCCTCGTTTAGATTAGAGCCTCTTTCCATCCCCCAGAGTACCCTCCTCTTCCCTGTCATAGCACCTATCTCAGTGCATGGGATATCTGTGTAACTGTCTCTCCTCCTCTCTAAAAAGTGGTCTGAAGAGAGTATGTGAGTGTTATTCACAGTTTATATATCCCTAGTACATGCTTACTGAATATTTGACTAGATGGATGGATGGATGGATGGATGATTTGCCAGGTTGTAACCAGAGGTCTCTGCCAAGAGAGGCAGTCTGGAAGAACAGTAGTTAAGAGTGAGTTCTCAACATTAACTGTGAGATTGGGTCAATATTTAAGTTTCTCAATGCTTCAGTTTCCTCATTTGTAAAATGGATGTAGAAATAGTGCCTCTGGTATAGTGTGGTTTAAGTGAACTAAGGTAATACATATAAAATTCTGAGACATAAGTTGCTCAATTGGTGACCATTGGCTATCCAAATATCACATCCCTGCCCTTTTGGCTCCATTATAAGATCAAAGGATGCCCATTAGGGCTAAAGTTATCACTTTGGGTTCAACATCTCTGAAAAGATTTAAAGGAGAATTTGGAAATAAATATAAGTAGAAATTGAACAAGAAAATTAAAAAAGGAAAAGTGCTCAAGATGGCATGTCCAAAGCAATTTTTCTGGGGCAGTAATACCTCTGCTTTTCTCACGTCCACCAGCCAACATGCCAGTTCATCTCTGTTCTAGAACATACTTGTGCCATATAGGATGTCATGCCCAATAAATATCAGTAAGTGTTTACTGATGCAGAAGAAAGAAAAGTGGGGAAAAATTTTATTTGAAGTCAAGACTTATCTAAACCTAAGAGTGTTATATAATCTTTTTTGTTTCTTTTGAAAGTTTAATAATCGTTTTTGTGTGAGATCTGTAGTCAGGATTATCTTAGTACTTCTTCAGATACTGTGTTTATTACCTTCTAAATAAGGTGAAATGCCAACTTGTAACTGTCTGTGGAAACCTAGTAATTTTAATGTTTCCCTCTACTGCTATTAAAGAGAATTCTTTTGGCCTCTTCCCCAATCACAGGGGAATCTCTCTCTCTCTCTCTTTTTTTTTTATCTTCTCCTAAGAGCAAACTGATTCTCCTTTATTAACTCATCCATTTAAGAGTAATTTTTAAGTAAAGTTAACTTAAGAGTAATTTTATGGATAGAAAAAAATTAGAGTAAGAATTTGTAACAAACCTTGATACTTCAATTACCAACTCTTTTTATTCCTTGAGGCTGCAGATATTTTACTCCACAAGGGAGAGCTTGGTCATTAAATTTTTAATAGGATATCTTATTGCCTAAAACTTTAAACAAAGGAAAAATCAATCAGGTTGGCCTAGTTCTGATCTTGATGGGCAGGAAAATCATGTTATAATTCAGGACAAAAAAGTGGTTCTACAGGTTTCCTCCATTTAGGAAACCCTGATGCAAATGTAAAATAGATGATATGGTACCCCTTCCCGTGACTTACAGAGTGAATTCTTTCTCCCAGAATCATGAGAGTTACCATTTTACCCAGTTACATCATTTGTGCTTCATGAGTTCAAGAATCACCTAAAAGGACTCTCTTGGGATAAACAATAAAATGCATGTAGAAAATAAGAGGAACAAATAATAGTCTGATAAAAGTTACCATCTTTGAGCCATTATTAAAACCAGGCTCCAATAAGTATCCTTTACCAATGTTGTGTAATCTCCACAAAAACACAGAAATAACTAATCATCTCTGTGTTACCAACACTTCACTGATGTTTATAGAGGTTAATCAATATCCTGAATATCACATGACAGCAAACTCCAGTTTGCCAATTTCAAAATCCATATTCTCTTATTATGGAAAAAAATTAATGAAGGAAATCATTCTCCAATGGGATGTTGAATTCTATTACGGAAATAGCACCTTCAGTTCAGTTCAGTTCAGTCGCTCAGTCGTGTCCAACTCTTTGCGACCCCATGAATCGCAACACACTAGGCCTCCCTGTTCATCACCATCCCCCGGAGTTCACTCAGACTCACATCTATCGAGTCCGTGATGCCATCCAGCCATCTCATCCTCTGTTATCCCCTTCTCCTCCTGCCCCCAATCCCTCCCAGCATCACAGTCTTTTCCAGTGAGTCAACTCTTCGCATGAGGTGGCCAAAGTACTGGAGTTTCAGCTTTAGCATCATTCCTTCCAAAGAAATCCCAGGGTTGATCTCCTTCAGAATGGACTGGTTGGATCTCCTTGCAGTCCAAGGGACTCTCAAGAGGCTTCTCCTACACAACACTTCAAAAGCATCAATACTTTGGTGCTCAGTCCAACTCTCACATCCATACATGACCACAGGAAAAACCATAGCCTTGACTAGATGGACCTTAGTCAGCAAAGTAACTCTGCTTTTGAATATGCTATCTAGGTTGGTCATAACTTTCCTTCCAAGGAGTAAACATCTTCTAATTTCATGGCTGCAATCACCATCTGCAGTGACTTTGGAGCCCAAAAAAATAAAGTCTGACACTGTTTCCACTGTTTCCCCATCTATTTCCCATGCTTCTGTTAGGTCCACAAAATTTCTGTCCTTTATTGTGCCGATCTTTGCATGATACGTCACCTTGGTATCTCCAATTTTCTTGAAGAGATCTCTAGTCTTTTCCATTCTATTGTTTTCCTCTATATCTTTGCAACGACTACTGAGGAAGGCTTTCTTATCTCTCCTTGCTATTCTTTGGAACTCTGTATTCAAATGGGTATATCTTTTGTTTTCTCCTTTCCCTTTCACTTCTTTTCTTTTCTCAGCTATTTGTTAGACCTCCTCAGACAACCATTTTGCCTCTTTGCATTTCTTTTTCTCTGGGATGGTCTTGATCACTGCCTCCTATACAATGTTACAAACCTCTATCCATAGTTCTTCAGTCACTCTCTCTATCAGATCTAATCCTTGAATCTATTTGCCACTTCCACTGTATAATCATAAGGGATTTTGTTTAGGTCATGCCTAAATTGTCTAGTACTATTCCCTATTTTCTTCAATTTAAGTCAGAATTTTGCAATAACGAGTTCATGTTCTGAGCCACAGTCAGCTCCTGGTCTTGTTTTTTCTGACGTATAGGGCTTCTCCATTTTGGCTGCTAAGAATATAATCAATCTGATTTTGATATTGACCATATGTTGATGTCCATGTGTAAAGTCTTCTCTTGTGTTGTTGGAAGAGGATGTTTGCTATGACCACTGCATTCTCTTAGCAAAACTCTATTAAACTTGGCCCTGCTTTATTCTGTACTCCAAGGCCAAATTTTCCCTTTACCCCTTGCATTTCTTTACTTCTTACTTTTGCATTCCAGTTCCCTATAGTTCTAGAAGGTTTAGAACTGTTTTAGAATAGAACCATTCAGCTTCAGCTTCTTCACCATTATCGGTCAGGGCCGAGTTGGATTACTGTGATATTGAATGGTTTGCCTTGGAAACAAACAGATATCATTTTGTCATTTTTGAGATTGCAAACAAGTACTGCATTTCAGACTCTTTTGTTGACTATGATGGCTACTTTGCTTCTTGTAAGGGATTCTTGCCCACAGTAGTAGATATAAAGGTTATCTGAGTTAAATTCATCCATTTCAGTCCATTTTAGTTTGCTGATTCCTAAAATATTCATGTTCACTCTTGCCATCTCCTGTTTGAGCACTTCCAATTTGCCTTGATTCATGGACCTAACATTCCAGGTTCCTATGCAATATTGCTCTTTATATCTTTGGACTCTACCTCCATCACCAATCACAACCACAACTGGGTGTTGTTTTTCCTTTGGCTCTCTTTCTTCTTTCTAGACTTATTTCTCCATTGATCTCCAGTAATAAATTTGGTACCTACTAACCTGGTGAGTTCAACTATGGGGTTCTCAAGGCAAGAATACTGAAGTGGTTTGCCATTCTCTTCTCCAGTGGACCATGTTTTGTCAGAACTCTTTACCATGACCTGCCTATCTTGGGTGGATCTATATAGCATGGCTCATAGTTTCTTTGAGTTAGACAAGGCTGTAGTCCATGCATAGCCTAAAGGGTTTACTTATTGAAGATTTGCTGAATTCAGTTAAACTTGCTCATTTTTTTCATCAGNTTACCATGACCTGCCTATCTTGGGTGGATCTATATAGCATGGCTCATAGTTTCTTTGAGTTAGACAAGGCTGTAGTCCATGCATAGCCTAAAGGGTTTACTTATTGAAGATTTGCTGAATTCAGTTAAACTTGCTCATTTTTTTCATCAGATTTATTTTGATTTTTTTTGTGTCTTGTAGACACAGCCTCAAAGAATGAGTTCACAGTGGCAAAATACTCAGTTTATTACCATCGTTAGCTCCCTTTTGTGCTATCCTTAAAGAGAAAGATTGCATACTCAGACCCTCTATGCTGAAGTATCATTTATTTGAAGTAATGACAGTAGCTGCATGGTATGCACTTTTCGTGACTCTCTGGCTCAGTTCTGTAACTCAAACAGACCCAGCTCTCTTTCTATCACCTCTTGACTGTGAGGTTCCAAAGCACAAATAATGCAGTATAAATGCTGTTATAAACACAACCTACATGAGCTACATACAAGCACACAGAGCAGAAGGAATATAAAGAGATGGCATCATTATACAATCCTTGACACTACAGAGACATACACAGTGGGGAGAATTTCCTCATTCAAGTTCAACTGTAGAAGAAATTAAGGTCAGCATACTGGTGACTGTATTTTCTATCTGTGCTTATGATAAGAGAGAATAATGAATATAACATAATAAGTTGTTTGTTTTTATGTTTTGCTCTGTTTCTATAGATAAAATAGAACCATCTCAGTGTTTTATCATAGGCTTGAGCACCCATGTTGGTCACTTTCTAAAGTTTCATGTGTTCAAAGCCATATACAGCAAAAAGAGAGGAAACTCTCATTTTATTCATCAGTGTGTATTTGCTAAACATCTCTTCTGTACACAGCCCTGTTTTAAATACTGTAGGAAATGTGGAAGACAGAGGATATGACATAAATACATACTTTTCTGCACATATTTATACAATGGCTATATCTATAATTATATCCATTTCTTTTTAAAGACTTTTAAAAATTGTTCTTTTAGTTGTTTTGTATGGACAATTTTAAAATTCTTTATCAGTTTTGTTAGAATATCGTTTCTGTTTTACGTTTTGGCTTTGGCCAAAACATATGTGGGATCTTACCTCCCCTACCAAGGACTGAACCCACATCTGCATTAGCAGGTGAAGTCTTAGTCTCAGTAGCACTAGAGAAGTCTCCGTTTCTTTATCTACATATCTTTATTTTTGTTTGTGCTCATTTAAAATATAGATTTGTTACAGATTTATATGGGTCAGTCTGTTAGTCACTTAGTCATGTCCGACTCTTTGCAACCCATGGACTATAGCTCACCAGGCTCCTCAGTTCATGGAATTCTCCAGGCAAGAATACTGGAATGGGTTGCCATGCCTTTCTCCAGGGGATCTTGCCTACCCAGGGATCGAACCTGGGTCTCCTGCATTATGGGCAGATTCTTTACCATCTGAGCCACCGTAAATTTATTGTTATTGATATTGCACAAAAAGCCTTTTACAGCATTATCAACAGGAAAAGTTCAGCTGATAAAACAAAAGGGAAAGAAAAACAAATATTATGCACACATGAAATACTCTCTATTGTAGGCACAGTAATGACCCCCTAAGATGTCCATATCCTAACCCTAGTAATCTGTGAATATGTCAGTTTGCATGACAACAGGGATTTGACAAGTAACTAAAATCAAGACCTGGAAAGGAGGAGATTATTGTGAATTATCCAGGTGGGATCAATTTAATTACATCAGTCCTTAAAATCGGAGAATTTTCCCTGAAGACAAGTCAAATATTTGGTAGGTTTGAAGATGGAGGAAGGTGGGGACTATATACCAAAAAATCAAATTGGCCTTTAGAAGCCAGCATTAACAAGGATACAGAGAAATAGAGAATCTCTCTCTTCTAGATACTCCAGAGAAGAATACAGACCTGCCTATAACCTTGATTTTACATAAGTGAAATTCATGCTGTCTTTCTCCAAGAAGGTAAGGCAATAGATTTTAAGTTATTTTAGGTCACTTAACTTGTACATTGCTACAGTATCCATAAGAAAGTAATATACCCTTATTCCTGGCAGTTTGTTCAAACCCTATTATACCCTGCTGCTGCTGCTGCTAAGTTGCTTCAGTCNGGTGATGGACAGGGAGGCCTGGCATGCTGCAGTCCATGGGGTCACAAAGAGTTGGACATGACTGAGTGATGGAACTGAAGTGATACTTTCCCTGACATAATTCAGATGGACAAAAATGCTACCATGGTCAGGACAAGATGCAGAGTCCTAGGGCTCATCACTAAAGTCCTATTCACCATCTTTATAAATGCTTCACCAATTACAAAACAATTTGACAAATATCATTTCGTTTAATTCTTATAATTCACCTGTGAAAAAAATATTATCATCATTCTATTGTGCTTGTGCTCAGTCATGTCTGACTCTCCGTAGCTCCATGGACTGTAACCCGCCAGGCTCCTCTGTCCATGGAATTTTCCAGTCAAGAATACTGGAGTGTGTTGCCAGGTCCTCCTCCAGGGGATTTCCCAACCAGGGATTGAACTCTTCTGTCTCCTGCATTGGCAGGCAGACTCTACCACTAGCACCACCATTCTATACATGAGGACAGAGCTTCAGAAAGACTATCTAACTTGCCTGATGTGATACAGCTAATAAATGACAAAATAGGAAACAAGCCTCAGAGCTTCTGTCTCTACTTTTGGTGCTTTTTCAATGCTGAATGTTTAAATACAATGATTAACCTAATCTTTTTCCTTTTCCCCTCATATAGATATCAACAGAGACTAATTAAAATCATGAAATATTTTTATTTTCTATAAACAAAATCTAGTGTTTTTGTTTATAGAAAATATAGAAAACCCAGAAACCTAATGTTTAAAGCAGATTAAAAGCAGTCTACTCCGATATAAGTGAGATGGGGGCTCTTAGATTCTCTCTCTTTGTCCCACCTGGGGCTTCCCTTCAACCCAGCCATAGACAGTAATGTGGCACCTTATAGTCCTCAGAGTACATTGGGAAATCACTAGTCAATGGCATGTCCTCAAACTGTAACCTTCTCTAAAAATAAATTTTAAAATCAGGCTGGTTTCTGATACCTTATTTTTATTAATATAATACATTCTAGAATTCTATGGGAGATCATCTCTCTAAGGTTTAAAGACCTTTTATATAGAATAGAACTGTTTTAAAGTTTGAAGTCATCTTTGAGTTTGTTTAATTCAAATCTTAATTTCACAGATGAAGAAACTGCAACCCAGAGAGGAGAAGTAATATACACAGAATCATTCCCCAGGGGAAGCCAAGACAAGAACCCAGACCTGGACTCTCCTAGGTAGGTAGATTCTTCTGGTTATATCATGGAGTATTGTTTTTAGAAATCTGCCTATTTTCCTTACAAGATGACATCTTTAACAAGATGAAGCTTCTGGTTCTCCCTTAAGCAACCGTGAAACATTTATAATATATTTGATTTTACAAAGGCATTTAGATGATATATAGGACTGAAATGTGCAATTAGCTTTAATAATGAGGCTTTGAAACAGTGGTTCTTAACTTACAGATATTACAGGCTCCTTTGAAGTGAGCTTCTCTGATGTCTCAGATGGTAAAGAATCTGCCTGCAATGCAGGAGACACAGGTATGATTCCCTAGGTCAGGAAGATCCCCTAGAGAACAGAGTGGCCACCAACTCCAACATTCTTGCCTGGAGAATTCCATGGACTGAGGAACCTGGCGGGCTACTGTCCATAGGGTCACAAAGACTCAGACATGACTGAGAGACTAGCACTTTGAAATGGATATCAAAAAATGTTTATGCAAAACCTGAAAACATTTCGAGAGGTTCATAGATTCCACATCCTCCCCCCTCACACACAGCAAGTTATCGGCCTCCTGGTTAAGAACCTCTGGCCAATTCTAGTACAAGTGCCAAGGTAAGGATTACATAGCACCAACTACTATCTTATTTATGGGTCTGCTGGTTAAAGCTGCTCTGTTTCTGCATCCTTCATTTTTTATTTAAATGGAGCAATGTCTTATACTGGAAGACTTCTGATACAAGAAAGGAGTAAATGTTTCAATAAGTTCTCAGTTAATCAAATTAAGAGAGAAATTTGATAAAGACATTTTCATAAAAAATGTTAATAAAAGTAAGGCTGGTCAATGTTCATATGAGACATTCATTTTCTTCCAGCTTATTTTTTAAGAAAGAAAGAAAGGGAAATGGAGTGGAAAAAACCTTGACTACCACTGGCCACATAACCACTTTTATTAAATCTGTTTTGTAGTGGTTTAGTTTCTAAGTCGTGTTTGACGCTTATGACCCCATGGTCTGTAGCTCACCAGGCTCCTCTGTCCATGGGATTTCCCAGGCAAGAATACTGAAATAGTTGCCATTTCCTTCTCCAAAGTTCACACATTTTGCCTCGAAATGATCTCATTCTCATTTATTCTTTGCCTGGTATTCATAGCCTCAGCAATAATATATTAGTGTAGCATATAATAATCATAACAGTTAACATTTACTTAGGCCTTCTTTCTATGTTTTATTCTAAATACTTTACACCTTTTAATATTCCCAGAAATTGTATGAATGAAGTTCTATTATCAGTCCTTTTTTTCCAGTAGAGGAAATTGAGTCTGAAGGATTGAGCAACCTAGCCAGGGCCAAACCCAGACAGGATCCAGAGACAGGGCTCATAAACACTCCACCCTGCCTCTTGGCAGGATTCTCACGCGGATTCTCACCCAGCTCCTCGCGTGGCTACTGTGAGACTTCGGGCCTCAGTTTCTTCATCATAAAATAGGAATCATTTAAGTTAAACACTTAGCCCGTGCCTGCCACAGTGCTACTTAATAAATGCTGTTTCTGTTCCCTAAAGAGAATTCCACATGATACGATTCTAGTACCTTCAAGGAAGAGAGCTGAATTTATTTCCTAGGGCTGCTGTAACACTGGACCACAATGTCGGTGACTGAAAGCTAGAAAATTATCCTCTGATAGTTCTGGAGGCTAGAAGTCTGAAATCAATATATAAGCAGGGCTGCAATCCCTCTAAAGACCCTAGGGGACATTCTACTTTTCTTCTTTCAGCTTCTGATGGCTTACTGGCTTATGGCTACATGATTCCAATCTCTGCCTGTCTTCACTAGCCCTCGCTTCCATGCCTGGCTTCCGAGGACACATGTCATTGGATTTAAGACTGACCTGGGTAATCTAAGATGAGCTTTTTCAGAGATCCATAACTTAATTACTTCCACAAAGACACTTTTCCCAAATAAAGTTATAGTCACAGGTTTCTGGATGTGGATACATCTTTTGCAGGGTCACCATTCAACCTACTACAATATCTTAACCCAAATATTTTTCTGTCTTGGCAGATTTCCTCTGGTATTCTTGACAAACAAGCCCATATTTTTTTCAAAGAGGGCAAAGAACGTTTCATCTCATCCAATTTGAGCCTGTAGTTAAATTGGTTACAAATCTATTGGTTGAAATATTTTTCTTAATATGCCCAGTTGCCATTAGCCTTCTCCTTGAGAATCAACAATGTTCTTTGGAAACGAACAATTGTTACTTATTTAGAAGAATAATCTTAGAGCTTAGCCCTTTTCTGCTTTTCACTAGAAGCATGCAGTTACCCATGCACTTGGGAGCAGCTAAAGGAGAATGAAGCCAGCATAATATGTCTATACCATTCTGCCAAGAAGAATGAGAAATCCACTAGGCTAAATTGTCACTGATGCCTTTTTCTTTCAGTATCTCACTTAAGTAACTCACTTCTAAGTATCAAATTACAAAATCTAATTAATTTAATTGTCTAAAAGCAGTGATGTCTTGACGTAACTCTATTACTCCTGCCCCTCCATTCTCAGCTTTCCCTGTCCCACCCTAAAAACTGACCTACACTGCTAACCAACCCGGTAGGGAAATCTCCCCTGAGCTGGGGGTTAGCAGAGAGAACACCTCGACAATGCTGTATCCATCTCCATGAGCCTTGGAGTCAGCCTAGCTCTCCGTTCGATTTCTTAAAAGCAGTGATAACTGAGATACAAAAGCAAGTCAGATAAGGGCAGTAAAAGGGCACTGGGGAAAAAAAAAAAAANGGTGGTCTGGGATTCCCATCTCTTTCAGAATTTTCCACAGCTTATTGTGATCCACACAGTCAAAGGCTTATTGAACTCATCACCAAAAGCTTTCCAGACAGTGCAATAAGATGTAAAGAATAAGCCAGAAGAATGAAGAAAAGAAAGAGGAGTAGGAAGGACAGAAAAATAAAAACATTTGAAAGTCTTATGAGTAAATCTATTCAATGTCATCCAAAAAATTGCCCCCAAAGGACAAAAAAAAAAAAAAAGGAAAGGAAATTAGTATTAGAAAATACTATTGGAAGAGTCTTCGTTGACCAACTGCTTATGCAACCAGATTTCCTTTGGCAGAACACTGGGAACAAATGCTTAGCAAGTATGCTTTTGACAAATCAGTATTGTAGTAACTCACCTTCTTTGCCTTCAGATCTTCCTTGGGAAAAATGTCTTCTATTACTAAAGACACATCGAATATAATGGCAATAGGCAGGGATGCGATAAAGGCTTGATTTCTTGTGCTCCAGGCTTCTAGCTCCTAAGGAAACTGAGTCCTTAGAAATGAACAGTAAGCGGGTATTTCCTTTACCAAAGTATAGGTTTGATGGTGAAGACCTGGGGATGAAAGGAGAAAGTCAGAATTGTTATGATGCACATGGCACATAGTTGCCAGTAAAGGGGTCTATAATGACAGTAGAAAAGTAATAGCTTCAGTCAAATGATTTAGCCACTTTTCCGCTTACTTTTAAATATTCTGGGTTTGGAGGTCTTATGAGCCCCTTATTTCACAGTCTTGTCAAAAACAGGTAAGCATATCACAGAATTTATAACTCCCACAAGTACTGTAGGAAATTAAACTATGAAAATTTCACAGAGGCCAAGAATCAACCTAAATAGATCAACCCTTCTCTCAGAAGATTCTTTACATTTCAGCAATTTCCAATTTTCCTCTTATATCCTGAAAGCCAAGGAGAGGAAAACCCCAATTGGGACCTTAAAATGATTATTTGAAGATATTTTAAGGTTATTCATTTATTCAATTACAAATGAATCCAAGAAATTTTGCTAGACTAGTAGTGCCCCCTACAAATTGAGATTCTCAATGACTTTTAAAAGATATTGTTTTGAGTATTTTTAATGTATCTTGCAAAACTGAAATTTCATATGCAATAAACAAGTCCCAATTTCTCCCTTTCTCCAGCCCCTGGTAATCGCTTTCCTACTTTGTTTGCTTGAGTTTGAGCACTCCAGATATCTCAGATATGTGAAATCATACAGCGTTTGTCTTTTTATGACTAGTTTACTTCACTTGGCATAATATCCTCAAGGTTCATCCTGGTTACAGCATGTGTCAGCATTTCTTTACTTTCTAAAGATAAATAATAGTCCATTGCAGGTATGTGCTATTAATACATTTTGTTTATCCATTCATCTGCCAATAGACATTTGGATTGCTTTTTTGGCTATTGTGACTAATGTGCTTTAACATGTGTGTACATTTAATGACATTTAAAAATGACTGTTCATGTCTTTACGTTAACTGTTAGTGTTGTAGCTATATTCACGTTTTACTTCTAAAAACAAAAAACAAATTGGTAAGCTTTGGGAACAGTATCTGCAGAAGGAAAATACAACCCAGAAGCTGTATTTTTTTTTCTTCTTTCCTTAGGATAACAGGGTTTTTCTCTCTTTTTTTAAATAAAACAATAAAGAGGTTCATCTTAAGAAGTGACATTAGCGTTAAAAAGTTGGTCCAGAAGTCCTTCCATTCCTAAGTTAGCAGAAATAAAGAAGGATACTTGCCTTCTTTTTTTGCTGTTTGTTTGTTTTTAAGAAGCTTTTTTTTTTTTTTTCCTCACATGGCTTGCAGAATCTTAGTTTCCTGACCAATAACAATCCAGACATGGTGAAATCACATCATCCTAACCACTGGACTATCAGGGAATACCCCTTGCCCTGTTTCTATGTGAGTCGATGACAAGATACCAGGAATAAGTTATATCATCCTCTATTACAAGTTTCTCTTCCTATTCATAACATCTATTCAGCATTAATATACACACTGCTTTTTTTTCTTGGTTTTATTATGTGCATCACCTTTTTAATAGCCACATGACATTGAAATTTATCTAATCTGATTGGGGGCAGGAGAAGAAGGGGACGACCGAGGATGAGATGGCTGGATGGCATCACTGACTCGATGAACGCGAGTCTGAGTGAACTCCGGGAGTTGGTGATGGACAGGGAGGCCTGGCGTGCTGCGATTCATGGGGTCGCAAAGAGTCGGACACAACTGAGCGACTGAACTGAACTGAACTGAAATGATTATGAAATTTTCTCTTAAAGTGAAATTCCAAATTTCCTTTCCCAGAGAGAAGTCCTTCATTCATAAATTCCTCTAGAGTCTGTGATAAAATGTGAAACAGCAAGGACTGCTTTGAAATTAGTATTTCAACACACACTGTGTTGCCCAGTGGCCTCAGCTGATAGTTGGACTAGAAATACGTGTTTTCTATTGTTTTGCTTCTGTTGGTCTTAATGGAAATCGGAAGCCAAAAGTTTGTTTCCACAAAAATACTCTACTCTTGTGTATTACTCAAACTAACACCATGCCAACAACAACTGGGTTAAATTGTTGTCGAGACTTTTTCCTCTTAGTATACTGTTTCAGTAACTCACTTCTTAGTATAAGACTATAAAACTGAGTAACTTAGCTGCCTAAAAACAGAAACATGCTTCAACTTACAATTGTTTATTTCTTCCTCTTTGAAGAGTCTATAAATTGTGCATCTAATTCATGAAAGTATAAAGAAAGTTCCTTAATTGCCCTATAGTTATTTGATTTGCTTCTCACAAACTTTTAAGTTTTTTTGTTTTTGTTTTTTAAAGCTCCCTCTGAAGACCTGGACTTCAAATCCATCACTTCTGGTCTGATATCCAATATTCACCTTGGTATCTGCCTTGCCAAAGGGTGACTGGAGAGAATTTTAAGATGAAAAGGAAATTCTCCCGAAAATGTTAAGCAAAAATAGAACCTTCTGTGGGATACAGAAAAAACTGGAGTCACCCATAGAAAACTTAGGGCCAAACTTAGAGGAAGTCAATAAACTATTGTTATGTCTGATTCTTACACAGACACAATGTGAGCTTTTTCCTTTAATAATACAAATTTGTACCTCTGTCAATCAAATTGTGTTCATGTAAAGAAGCAGTTTGTGGTTAGGTCCCTAAGATATGAACAATGACGCGAGCTTATGCAGCACACAGTCCACACAATGGTATGTGGTGGCCCTGCCCAAAACACATCTAAAAAATTGTGTGAAGATTATAACACCTTTCAAGTAATGGTTTGTGGCAATGACTATATACATGTGTTGTTTTATTACCATTTCTTAACGTACTAGGCAATTCATCTAGCAAACGTGAATAGGAATGAGGTTTTTTTCCCGAAGCACTTCATTGTTGAGGTGACCATTATAGACTATTCTATGAAGAATCTTTGACTCTAAATTATAATTTAATAAAATCTTGCAAATAGTTTAAAGTTGTACCAATCCACAAGGTACAACAACAAACATCTATTACTATGACTCTTACAAATATTCCTGAAGAACTCACAAACTATGCCTATATTCCTTACTAAATCCCTGAGACAGAAGATTACCAATTATCTCCATTTCACATAGAGAGGCTATGACACAGAAAGACTTTGGAACTTTCTCAAAGACACAAAATAATGAATGAGTTAAGAGAAATAAAAAGAAAAAGAGATGAATAGGAAAAAAAAAAGCTGTAATACACTTCAGGTCTTCAGGTGTTTTCATCCTGGAATTATGCCCATTAGAATCACTTTTCTACCTACCGATCTTAAATGTTACTCACCTAGAATACTCCCTTGTAAAAAGTCATTTTAATGGGATTTAAGAAAACTTTAGAAGTGTTTTTTATCTCCCCCACAGAGTCCATGAACTTTGAACAGTACTAGAAAACTAAAAAGCATTTGTCATAATGAAAAAAATTAGTACCAACTCCCTTCCATCTTACAAAAAACAGATTACACTGAATTTGACAGTACTTAGAAAACAATATGTCTAAAACTCATTGCCTGAAAGCAGATAATGAGAATTCATAAGTTCCTCTTATGTGCCCAGATTGTGCTATGGAAATATTAATTAAGCACAAGTGTGGTCCCTGTGCTCCACAACCTTACAATTTAGTAAGTCAGTCAGTCAGCCAACCAGCTCATGAGCTAGTGTGTAAGTATCCCACATTCCAGACACTGGGCATAGAGAGATAACTGTGGCATATCCTCAGTATTCAAAGACCTCATAGTCTAATGGGGAAATATTGTATTGAATAGGTGGCTAATTATAATACAGTATAATTGCTACAATGGTAACCCATAGAAGAAAGTATACATTCCTTGGGAAAGGCAGTCTCCTGAGAATGTTTCGTAGAAGAGAGAATATAGGAGCTACATCTTGAAAACAAATAAGATTTCTCTAAAAGAAAAAATATTTCTAGAAAAGAAAGCAGGTGAACATAGAAGCTTAAGAGTGAATGGCATTTAGCAGGAAAGTTCAGAGAGGTGGAGGTCTTAGATGAATGTTTCATTTCATAGAAAATGGAGAGCTATTGAAGGGTTTCAACCAGAAAAATAAATTTGTTATTTTAGAAAGTTAATTCCAGCAACAGCATGGAAGAGTATAAGGTGAAAAGAAGATAAGTGGTAGATGGGCTATTACATTAGTCCAGACAAGAAATGGAGAGAGTCCACAGCACTGCCCAAGAAAATTTTTTGCAGTGACGGAAATATTCTGTATCTGTGCTGTCCAATATGGTAGCCATGAGCCACATGCAGCTACTGAGCACTAAAATTTTAAATTGCCACATGTGACTAGTGTTTGCCAAACTGGACAATGCAGAAACATCTTGAGTTAAACCTTAAAGGAGAGTTTTTCCAACTGCAGGTTGCAATTGGTGGGTTAAGAAATTGATGTGGTAGGAAGTTCTCTGGTGACCCAGTGGTTAGAATTCTGGGCTTTCACTGCCATGTCCCAGGTTTGATCCCTGGTTGGGTAACTGAGATCCTACAAGCTGTGCAGCACAGCTCCCCCCCCAAATTGATGTGGTAGTTAACAATTGATATTTTGTAATGAATGAAGACAATAGCATAGAAGACAGCAGAACAGAAATGAATAGAGAACAGAATAGGAAATAAAATGTCAACATGCACTGAAGAGTATTATTTTGAGAGATGTTTATTTCAGTTAAAGGAGTGTGTGTGTGTGTGTGTGTGTGTGTGTGTGTGTGTACCACGGATCGCAGTGTAAAGTGTACTTTCCTTCTATATTGTGTTTGAAAATGTTTGAAAGTCAGTCTTTTGTGGAAGGCTATTATTTAGCTACATTCAGAGTTATGAGGAAGAGACTTCCAGAAGAGAAAGACAGCATAAGCAAAATTCACTGGAGTTTGGAGTAAGGGTTACTGGATGTTTTAGGACTTTCTAATATATATATATCTCTCTCTATATATATATATATTGCTTTTGTTAGAACATTAGAATATTTAGAAAATTTTTAGACCTACAGAAAAATTGAGACAATAATACAGTGAATTACCATATGCCCTGCACTCAGCTTCTGCTATCAACATCTTACATTAGTATGACATGTGTTAAAATTAGTGAGCCAGTGTTGATGTGCTATTATTAAAGCCAATACATTACTCAAATTTACTTTGTTTTTAGCTAAAATCCTTTTTCTTTTTTCAGGATTCCATCTAGGCTAAAATACTACATTTAGTTGTCATGTTTCGCTAGGCTGCTTTGGGCTGTGACAGTTTTTCTGTTTTTGCCTGTTTCTGATGACCTTGAGAATTTTAAGTGCTAAGGATTTTAAGGGCAGGCTTTTTGTAAGAGGCTCTTCTGTTGAAAATTTGCCTGGTGTTTTTCCTCATGATTAGACTGAGGCTGTGAGTTTGGGAGAGGAAGACAGTAGAATAGTGCCATTTTCATGCCATGATATCATGGCTACATACTGTCAGCCTGAGTTATCACTGTTGATAGTGGCCTTGATCAGCTGACTGAGCTTATCAGTCTCCTCCTCTGTAAATTTACTCGCTTTTATCACCACTTTTCACACTGTAGTCTTTGGAAGGAAATCACTCTCCTCCTTCTCTAAATGCATTAGTTAATTAAAGGAAGGCTTCAACTTGAGTCACTCATATTGAGCTCTTTCTAAAGAAAGCTACTTCCAAGTACAGACACAATCTCTTTTTAGATACAGCATCTCCCTCTGCGGCAGCAGGCAGGATACTTTTCCCACTTCTCAGGTTTTCAGGTTCCAAATATGAAGCACAGAAAAAGCTGAGTGATTGATGTAGAATTCCAAAATAAGTTGGGAAGGAGCTAGCCCACGATCAATTGTAGATCCTTCTGACTTTTCTCTTTAGCCCCAGATTCTGACATTTTAGAAGGAGATTTAAACCAAAATGTGTTAGGTCCCACACCCACCTAAGAAGGGAAGATTCATTTTTAGCCAATGTTTAGAAAGGAAAATCCCTTTCTTAGAAAATCCAATCATTTGGAGTACTTCCTTTAGGCAGAGGAGGGCTGCAGGATCGAGTCTTTTGCAATATTCCCAAGGTAAACACCACCCTGACAAATCATCAAGTACTCATCTTTCATTGTGGTTGCCTAACTTTTTACCACTTCCATTCCCATGGAGAGATCCAAAACCAAAAAGCCTCCTGAGCAAGCCCAGCCTCTACTTCTGTCCCCACCCTGAAGTTTCCTTTAACAGTGTTCTCATTTCGTGACTCACGTATTACATGGGTTTATGAGAGCATATGTTTTTGTTTTGTTTTGTTTTTTTTTGCTCTATTTATTCTTACCTTCTTCTCTGCTCAGGCCAGAAGAAAGTTTTTTCCCTGGCTAACGTGGATCCCAAGTCCCAGGACTTCTCCCTCTCATTGTGAGAGATGAGATTAAAACTTACCCTTCCTCACTGTATACAATCTAGTGAGAGAAAAATCACTCAGTGATCATATTCAGAAATAAAAAAATTATTTGGAAATTAAAAATAACCACTAACTCTCTAATCAGTTATGACATAACTTCTTAGCGGAATTCCAAGTCCTCCTGTTTTCCACTGTCTCTGTGTCCCCATTCATTCCCTGGGTTCCCTGCAGGAAACTCTCTCTCCCTCTGGTTCCCGAGACTCTCTTAATCCTTCTCTAATCTTCTTTCTCCCAGCTTTTTCTCCCCTCCACTTGGCAAAACTCCACTTTGGGTCTTTTATCCATGCCAAGTGGTACACTGCTAACAGGAACCTTGGCTTCTGCCAGTTCCCAGTAATATCTGCAGTAAGTGGGCCTTCAGACCTTTATTTGACTGGAAGAGAATCTGGGGTTTCAGGAGTCTTGAGTAAGAGAAGAGTAGAATCTGGGGAAATTGAGAGAAGGTGGGGCTGAAGTTCTTCCAGATACCTACACACTTGATACCAATGTCCTTGCTCAACTTTGAATCTTAGAAGATCACAGAAACCCTCCACTGAAATGTCTACTTCTTTCATCCAACAGCAGTTCACAAAACACAGGGTAATGACACCTGGAATAATCTAGTCACTTTAATTCGGTTTGACAAACCAATTTGACGTCAAGCAATTTAATATCCATTTAATGTTTAGCCTCATAGGCTTGACCCTTTTCTTTAAAATTAATGACTGGGTCTAGGGGATTCTACAGTCCATCCAGCCACTAACATTCTAGGATTCTGCTTTAGCTACTTAACACATGGTAAATATCGTCTAAAATGCATATATGTGGACTATATCCAGCTAAATTATAATTATCATTCTTGGGAACAGTGGCCGTGATTGTCTCAGTCACTATGAAATCTCCAGTTCCTAGTGCAATTACCAGGATGGTAGTAAATAAAAAGGAAGGGAGAGAGAGAGGAAAGTCTTTCTCTGGTTAGATTCCATCTTCCTATCTATATATTTCCAAATACAAATCCCTTTACTTGATGCTTTGCTTGCATTTTTGCTAATCCTCATAGCAAACAGAAGAGACTTAAACAGAAGAGACTGTTATTTCCATTTTCAGATGAGGAACTTGAGGTCCAGAATAATTAAGTAACTGTGCCAAGGTTACATGCCCAGCAAGCAGAGGAATCAGAACTTGAGCCAGTGCTTAGGCTTAGTCAAACATACATACATATACATGCATATATGTATATATACATATATTTACACACACACATATAAATACACATAGAAATTGAATCACTGCTATACACCTGAAACACAACATTGACAACTATACTTCCATTAAAAGAAAGAAACATTAAAAATCAAACAATGGCCCAGAGAAAGCTTTTCCTCTGGCCTCACAATCCATCCCTCTAGGCAACAGTGCTGGCCTTTGTCCCACCCCCATTTTTTACCAAGCACTTCACTGACTGTGTCCTGTGACACAGGGCCTCCCAGTCCTCCCCACTCACCTGAAGGCATTATGCACAGCTTCAGCTGCTAGAGCCAAACCCATCTAGGCCACGGTACTACTGAACACATACCACCATGTGCTTAGGCAGTGTCACCTTTGAATGCACAACCTCCTTAAACATTTAAGAGGGTTTTAAAAAATCATCAAGTTTAGAGTAAAAATTGAAAGGAGGAGGAAGAGAAAGAACAAACTACTTGCTCCCTCTTCC
>SJYV01054269.1:41909-68947 GCA_006410875.1 Neotragus pygmaeus
GCCACGCCTCCCTGTCCATCACCAACTCCTGGAGTTCACTCAGACTCGCATCCATTGAGTCAGTGATGCCATCCAGCCATCTCATTCTCGGTCGTCCCCTTCTTCTGCTGCCCACTGCTTCCTCCCAGCATCAGTCTTTTCCAATGAGTCAACTCTTCTCATGAGGTGGCCAAAGTACTGGAGTTTCAGCTTTAGCATCATTCTTTCCAAAGAAATCCCAGGGCTTATCTCCTTCAGAATGGACTGGTTGGATCTCCTTGCAGTCCAAGGTTCTCTCAAGAGTCTTCTCCAACACCACAGTTCAAAAGCATCAATTCTTCGGTGCTCAGCCTTCTTCACAGTCCAACTGTCACATCCATACATGACTACTGGAAAAACCATAGCCTTGATTAGATCTCATTTATAAAAGTAAAAAGAGTAATTGAAAATATTTTAAACAGATTTCAGTACATGGTTGATTCTGAATGACTAATTCCTATGGGAGGGCAGAGGCACAGATTTACTGAAAATTCAAAAGCATTTCCATTTGGCTTTAGAATACAGGGAAGACAACATGTCTATATGAAGTTAAAGCCTCATCCTCTCAAACCCATTACAGCATTCCCATATTAAAAACCTCTGGAGCCCCCTCACTCATAGGTTCAAGCTTAGGGTGTGTGGCCTTACTCTGGTCATTTCCTCCTCTTCAGTTTTCTCATACTCTCAGTCTCCCTCCCCAGATCTCTGTGCTCCATTCACTGCCCCACCCAATCACCTATCAGACTCCTTCCAACCTCTAACTTTTGAACAAACACAAGTTGATTCTTCTGTCTTGGCCATTCTCCCCACCTGACTTATCTGTTAGACTCACAATCATCTCTTGGATTTTACCTCAAATATCTCTTTCTCAGAGACACACTCAGGCTGGATTGATTTTCCCACAGCCCCTTTATACATTGCTCCTGTCCTTTAGGGCATAATGTAGTTGATAATTATATACTTATATATATATTGTTTGATTGCTACTTGTCTTCACAACTGGATCAAGCTTCTTAAGGGGAAGATCTGGGCTTCCCTGAACCATCATTCTCCCACCTTCACCTAGCACAGTCTGGAGCTTCATACCTGATGAATGGATTCTCACATTCCCGGTCACTCACCTGGCACCACCCTAAACTGTCTAGGTAATGAAGAGGGAGCAAGTGTGGGTATCCATGAATGAGATTCTTAAAAATCAAATTTAGTTTGAAACATATAGTTGTTTAATGAAACAGCCTAAAAGCTCAAGTAGTCATATCTCCTAATTTTTCTATGAGACTATCAATGGAAAGTCTTGGTTACTTGGATAATATTATTCACTAAAATTATCACTCCTCTGTCACTCATTTTCTCTAAGACCTTTCTCTGCAACTAGAGTTAGGAATGAAGAACACTGGAGGTAACTCCTCATTGAAGTCCAGCTTCCAGGGCAATGCATTTATATCCAATTACTTAGTTCCCAACTCCGGCTTCTAGAAAAGATGAGAGGCTCACTTTTCTTTTCATAGGAAAGTAAAAACAACTTCAGTTTATATTATCTACTTATTTGGATTATTCTGACCATTATTACAAATAATCATGACCTAGTAATACAAAGACTTTCCCATTTTAAGTTTTTGTGGAAATTATCCGTATCAGAAAGGGTTACTAATTATCAAAGCCAATAGCCAACTGTATCCCACTTAGGTCCAGACTATGAATCCTGTCTATTTTAAGTACTTACATGTTATTCATTCATTTACTTATTTGTTCAGCACGTATTCACTGATGATCATCTATATGCTATGTGTTAGGATCATGAGAATTTCCCCATAACCTGAGGAGTCCATGGTGTTATGCAGCAAAAATATTTTGCTTTTACTCAAATGAGAATCAAAAAAAAGAGAGATACATTCATGTCAGAACACAGGAATGATCTTCAAAAGATGTAACTGTGATTTTAATAGTAAAAATCATCAAGGTGGGCTTAGATGATGTGGCACCATGATATTCTTAGGAGTAAGCAGAACAAGCACAGGTCAGCTTGTATCTACAAGGACACCCACCATGTCTATGAGTGTCTGATGGCCTTCCTTCTAGGAAGTTTTAACTGTGATTCTATCTGAGGGCCAACAAAACATTTTTTTGGCTTTCATAAGTTCTCTACCCCCAAACCAAATGACCACCCAAAGGTGCACTTTCGGCTTCCCCTTTGTTTCCAAGGTTCTAAGACCAACCACATGTCAAGTGCCTCACTAGGAAGACTCACGGGACTCAGCATATATTCACACTCACAGCTAAGGTTTATTGTAGCAAAATGATAACAGGATCATCAAGGAAGAGAGACATGGGCAGAGTCTGAAGAAATTCATTTAAAGGCTTCAGATGTTCACTCCCTCCCATGAGTGGACACCCAGAGCATGCTTCTTTCTTTACTAACAAAAAGTACCGTGATACACGTCAAGTTTCTGCCCAGGGCAGCCCATTAGAGTACTCAGCACCAAGATTTTTACTGGGGCTGGCTATATGGACACTCTCTGCCTGGCAATTACAAAAATTCCAGGCTCCCAGAATAAAGCAGGTGTTCACCATAAATTACAGTGTTTACACAGTCTAGGCATGGTGAATCATCCTTATCCATTAGGGAATGAAGAGAACATTCCAAAAACCAAGTTCCCAGATGCCAGCCAGGGGCCCTTCTAAAGATAGCAGCCTCAGGCTTGCTATATTAACTCTTTCCTGCATACTATTTCTTAGACTTCTTTTTCCAAAATATAGTTGTAGGAAATAGAAAATTCATGTTTATTTCTCTTGATACACAGGGCTAAAGAAAATGTGGTTAGCCTCAATTGTAAATACTACTATTGCTAGAATTATTACTAGCATTAATGATTTTTAGATAAATATTACTGTTAATAATATTGCTATTAATTCTAGTAGTAATTATTAGTAGTAATGACTATTAATTCTATGATTAACATGCTGTATATTATTTCCATGTAATATTCCTATTAGTAATTCACTCAATGATCATTAACCTTCTTTGAAAATTTGTAACATGTTGAGATCATGAAAATCTAAGGAGATTCTGTGTTCAGTGCCTTATTTATGTTTTGTTCTAATCTGTTACCTTTTTTAACAGGACAGACTTTCTGCAGCTTGAAGGAACCAGCCATGGATTTCAAGCGTGTGAAGGACTATTTATCCTGGCTCTACTATCAATATCAAATCATTAGCTGCTGTGCTGTCTTGGAGCCTTGGGAGCAATCTATGTTCAATACCATCATACTAACCATCTTTGCTATGGTAGTGTACACCGCCTATGTTTTTATCCCAATCCACATTCGCCTGGCTTGGGAATTTTTCTCCAAAATATGTGGCTATCACAGTACAATTTCTAATTGATCTTTTCTGCATTCTGTGAACTGGCATTGCATATGTGTATGTTGATTCCAGTGCATTGATTTAGGTGAATACTGTGGCTTCTTTCACTGTCTAACCTGAAAAGCTCTCCCCTCTCTATGCAGTCTTAGATCCTGCCTGAAATTTGACATAGATGTCTCTTTAGGTTCTTTTGTACACACCATGCTGTGCATCAGACCATGGATAACACAATGACCTGACCTCACGTACCATATTCTTTCAACTTAAATCTATGAGTTTAGATTTTGTTTTTAATTGGTAAATTGCCTATAAGCTTTTTCTGGAAAACAGGCTCATAAGAGATCTATCAGAATCATATTTAAAATGCTCCCTTGATACCTATTCTATAGTGAAGGATATATTTTTTAAAAATTTGTTCATAAGCTACAGTCAAAGTATCCTCTTTGTTTACAATATACAAAAAGATCTGAATAAATTATATAGACCCCTAAAGTCTTATTTTCTAGTAACCTGCTGATACCTAAAATTCTTTTCCTTCAAGTGCAAAAGAATTGAAGGCATTGGTTGAAGGCAATTAACTCCTTTCAGACACGGTTCATGAATTGTTTCAAATGTCTCTAAAAGTCTGGCTTTAAAATAGTTTGAAATCAGTAATGTTGATTTTCAATAACTCAGTAACTATTATAATACAAAATAATTTTAAGCATAAGAAAAAATATATAATCAAAATAAATTCAGATATTGTGATTGTGATGCTGCCTTGCCTTGCATGATGCTGGGGGGTTAAAGAGACAAGAAATTGCATCCTTTCTGTGCTTTCACTCAGTGGAGAGGAGGGTAGGGATCATATATTGGGCTACAGGAAGAAAAGCTAATAAATAGGCTGGAAGTAATATTCTACCAGCAGGAACTCGACAGCTTCAGTTAAATGCTTTGATATACTGGCTCCTTTGCAGAGCAAAAACAAGAGTTATCAAATTTCCTTCCAAGTGTTTATCTTAGAAACAAATACTAGTTTTTAATTATACTGTTGAGTCAAATGTGAATGCCAAAGAACAAACCTTGCAGTTTTCCTTTCCTCTCAATAAATATTAATGTTAGTAATTATGGAGGGTAAAAATATAAATAGTTTTTGGACAATATTTGCACCTTTGTGTTATGAAAGAAAATTTCAAGGAGAACTAGAGAGAAAGATGTTTGGCATGCCAAATTACCTTGCATGTTTGTTAAAAAACAAAAACATGTTTTGAAGATAAAACAGATCTGAACATGTATTTGTTGATTTTTGAAAAATAAAATTAGGTTTAATTTTATAAATAAAATATCCACCTACAGATTTGCTTTTTCCTCCTCTGGCACTCAATATCTAGATGCTTCATCCATACTTCTATGCAAACATCATTTCTTACTAATCCAAGGTGGCAACTGATCTTAAGTTGGTAAGGTAAGACTACATTTATCAAGAGTCTTCTACATGGCAGACATGTTTTATATGTTCAAATAGGTATTAAGGTCTCCCAGTTACAGATAAGGAACTTAGAACTTAGAAAAAGTACATTCCTTGTTTAAGGTCCTTTAACTACTTGTGGCAAAGCCAGGAAACAAATCTAGGTCAGAACCATACTGAGCCCTGAAATATTTGCCACGTAGAAGCCCATGGGAGGACAATGTGAGCAAATGAAAGTTAATTGGCTGAAGGCCCCTGACATGCTAGAAAGCAGAATCAATAAAAGGGGTGAGGGGCTGAGGATGCAGCCAGGATCAGAAGAACAAGCCCAGATCTCAGCTCTGCTTCTACTGCTTATGTGGCGCTGTGTTCGCCCTTTCTATGCTGTCCAGGCCCATGGGCCTGTTTTAAAAGAATGTTTTCCCTTTTAAATACTTCACAGAGGATTCTCAGTTAAGCATAAATTTGGATGCATTCCCAGTTCACGATGATTCAACCCCTTATATACATGGACCCCTGCTAGGTACTCTTGGAATTCAATCACTGACCTTCTTAAATGCATTGACCTTCTTAAAATCCTCCTTCTAAAAATAAGAATTAAAATAAATGTGAATAGACACAGTAAACCTTAATAAAGGATATTGCGAAGCACTGCCCCAGGATGTCACTTCAAAGGTAAGCATTTCCTCTGAGCAATCAAAATAATAAATGCAGAGTCCAAAAGATATAATCAACTGTAGTTTGAAAAAAAACTGTTTGCATGCAGAAGGAAGAAAGCTCTACCTGCTCTTCTGTCAATTTTGCAGACTAGGCAGAGATGCTCTTTACCTTGACCATAGTTAGCCTAGATAAGCAATACTTTTTATATGTTTTCCTTTGCTTCTATAATGTGTATATTTCAATGGTATGTACAGAACTTAAAAAAAAAAAAAAGCTAAGAGTTTCATGGATCCAATGGGCTTGCATCTGTCACTCACTGAACTAGGAATCATAAAATATTCCTTCATTGGTATTGGCCAAGTCAACAATTGTTTCTGCCTACTTGTGCAACAACAAACATAAAAGGCCAAGAAATCAGGCAGTTTTAACATTGAGATAGCACTGGTTGGTCTTTATTAACAAGTCATGCATGCAAAAAAAAAAATCTCTATTCGACATTCTCCACTTCTTTCTTGTTCTATCAGATACTAACATATCTGGATCCTATTCAAGCATGTGCCCCTGAAAGGCAAGAAATTAGTCCTTATTTCTCATTTTTCTGGCCTCCCCAGTTTTCCAGCCCAATGCCCGGTACAGAGCTAAACAGATACACGTAGTACAGAACATGACATAGTTCCACATACCCTGTGTCCACACAGAAACAAGGAAGTGTAGTGTTTGTGTTGAGTCACCTTAGGACATACAACTTCTATTTACCAAAGGGTAAATTTTTCATTTACCCATTCATTCAACAAATGTATTAAAAGTCAACCATGTGTTGATGGGTAGATAGAGGAATGGAAAGATGGATAAATATATGATGAAGAAAGTACAGTAGAAACTAGGGGTTAGGTATTCAGGTGTTCATTATAAAATTCTCTATAGTATATGCTTGAAATTTTTTATTTCAAAAACACTGCGTGAAAAGTCCATCATGTCCATTATTGCACTTGCGACTGGGAACCAAAGATGAACAAGACAGAAATATCCCTGAATTTATGAATCATACAATCTGGTAGGCAAAATGATATAATAAAAAATAAGCAAATGAACTATTCTCAAATTATTGTAAAGTCTTTTGAAAGAAATAGCAGAGTGCTGGGGAGAAAGCAAGAGGATAAGAGAGAGGGGACTGCATTAGAGGAATTCAAACTTCTCTCAGGGCAAGCCTTTCAGCAGGTGAGCAATGTGGGCTGGGAGGTCATTTACACTCTAAGATGAGGACACTGGCTGTTGCATGTGAGAAGATGGAATGAGTCTGAGCAGGTGGAGCGAACACAGATGAGAGCCAGACTAAAATGGTGGCATCAGAGGCAGAGATACAGTGTAATGTGATATAATTTTTGGAGCTAAAAAAGTCAACATATCTTGCTTATGGGTTGGAGCAAAGGAGTAATTTCATTAAATACATAAAGTATTTTTTTTTTAATCATCTAAAGGAAACTTCCTTCTCATTTTGGGAAAGTTATTTGCAGAGTGATTAGCTTCCGTAAAGAAAGGATATAGTCTTTTTGAGAGGTCCAAGGAAACAAACTTCNATTAAATACATAAAGTATTTTTTTTTTAATCATCTAAAGGAAACTTCCTTCTCATTTTGGGAAAGTTATTTGCAGAGTGATTAGCTTCCGTAAAGAAAGGATATAGTCTTTTTGAGAGGTCCAAGGAAACAAACTTCATATATTTTCACCTACTTTTTCTAGCATTTGAAAGTTCACTGTATCTCATCAAGAGTCCTTACACTTCTGATTGAAAGGAAAGACTACAATTTTCCACCATGAAATAGAATGTTATTCTCTAGGTACATTGCATCATTGAAGTTGACTAATCAAAACACCAATAGCATCACTATTCCTGCAGATTAAATTAAACCAACACTAAATTCTAGAGCTTGGAAAGGCTTTGAGAGCAGCCTTCAGGGTTTGGGTTCTCTTCGATTCATTCTTGAATTATTATGTTGATAAGAATGAATGTGATAGTATTGAGGAGATTTAATGGTGGGGATAGCAAGGAAGAGAGGACCAATTTTTTATTTCAATTATTTTCTTGGAGATTATAAGGAAAGAGAAGGCAAAAGGAGTTCCAAAATAAAATTACAGTTGCTTTTACTGTAAGGCCAAAGTCTATTTTTATAGCAATGATGACGTATTCCATTGACAGTATTCATACTCCTAATCATTTCAATATGAAATTTAAAATTCAAATTGCTCCTTTTTATTGTTGAATTTCTACTTCTAACAGAGGTAACACTTAACCCAGATGTCTGATTGTGGGGCAGAGGGAGACTGCAAAATGGAGGCGAGAGACCCCTATGCCCCACCTTCCATCCTCTGCTGGCACAGCCATCCCCACACACAGCAGATGA
Source organism: Neotragus pygmaeus (assembly GCA_006410875.1). Classification (NCBI taxonomy): domain Eukaryota; kingdom Metazoa; phylum Chordata; class Mammalia; order Artiodactyla; family Bovidae; genus Neotragus; species Neotragus pygmaeus. Next base: position 49,799 of record SJYV01054269.1, read on the forward strand.
GTTCCTTGGGTGGCACCATCTACATCACTAGGGAAGCACTGATTGGAGAGAGCCTCACGGATTGCCACTCAGTGATGACACTGGACTGGAGAAAGGGAAGAGGAGAGAAAATGTGGGAAAGTAGTAAAGAGGGAAAAGGAAAAGGAAGAAGCATTATCCTTTTGTTTTCAGAGCTTACATGGGAAGGCCTCACTTCTTAAACAGCGTATTAAAAAGCAGAGACATCACTTTGCCAACAAAGGTCCATCTAGTCAAAGCTATGGTTTTTCAAGTAGTAATGTATGGATGTGAGAGTTGGACTATAAAGGAAGTTGAGCACTGAAGAATTGATGCTTTCGAACTGACANATTAAAAAGCAGAGACATCACTTTGCCAACAAAGGTCCATCTAGTCAAAGCTATGGTTTTTCAAGTAGTAATGTATGGATGTGAGAGTTGGACTATAAAGGAAGTTGAGCACTGAAGAATTGATGCTTTCGAACTGACAGCAAGGAGATCAAGCTAGTCAATATTAAAGGAAACCAACCCTGAATAATCATTGGAAGTACTGATGCTGAAACTGAAGCTCCAATACTTTGGCCACCTGATGCGAAGAGCTGGCTCATTGGAAAGCACCTTGATGCTGGGAAAGATTGAGGGCAGGGGTAAAAGGGGGTGACAGAGAATAAGATGGCTGGATGGCATCACTGATTCAATGGACGTGAGTTTGAGCAAACTCCAAGAGATAGTGAAGGACCGGGAAACCTGGCATGCTGCAGTTGATGGGGTCGCAGAGTCAGACATGACTTAGTGACTGAACAGCAATACTTCCAAGTAAATTGCAGTGCTGCTCCTCCGTCCTTGTCTCTCCAAGAACTACCCTAATCTTTTATTTTTTTTCTAACATGAGTCATAACTAAATGCTTCACATCTGGTTCATATTAATATTTCAGTTTCTTTAGTTAAAATAACTCACTTTTACCCAATGTTAAAACCTGAATAATCAGGCAACTGATCTCTCCTTTATCCATTGGGTCTTTGATCTTCCTTCTCTTAGAGCCTGGCTTATAATATTCCCTCTGCCTCACCTCATCTCCACCCCACTCCATCACTATTTTTCAAGGTCAGGTCTTCATTAGAAAATCAGAGTGGAGTGAAGTGTCTCCAGTGACTTTTCCAATTGAAAAGTCTACAGTATATGAAAGTCCAGCTTCAGCTACCTGAAGCTTTGGTTATTGACAAGCGTCTGACCTCTCTCTGAAATCCTATGGCCTTCCTAACCCCAACATTAACCCTCTTTGTTATGGAAATAATATAGTCTACAAATGAAAAATTATACAAAATCTCAAAGAGCAATCAATCTCTCTTTTACCTGAGGCTGAGGTAAGAAAATCTATTCATTCAATGAATAGTGGGTTTATGGGAGAGGCCTCTCTGGGGGCTTCAGCTTGCATTTCAGTAGCTACACCTAATCCATACCCCATCATCCCAATCCCCCATAGCCCCTCAGTCCTTTTAACCTCCTCCTAGCCCTCACCGTGTCAAGTATTATATGTAGCCCCAGGAAGGTTTTACTGTCATTCACTGCAATCTCAGTTGTCACCACCAGGTGGGAGAAAAATGAGGAATCAGAGGTGAGAAGTACAGCTCTAAGTAGAATTAACAAAAAGAGGGAAGGGGGTTCAGGCCCTGGTCTAGCCAATAGACAAAAGATCCAAAAAATCAGCTGTTGAAATATGATCTTCTGTTAGTTTATCTCTTGCACCTTATACAAAGGCAGTACTATCCTCCCTGCCCAAGTTACATTTTCATGAACCATAGAAAATACCTGGCTCCAAAGAAGGAGAGGGAAGAAGAAATGTCCATTGCCCAAATATGCATATTTTGTGCCTCTCCTATGATATTTTCCACAAAATTATCCAGCTGTCATTTCTGGAGAGCAGAGACTATGCTTTTTTACCCCATGTATTCTTGCAAAAGTTCATTAAGTGAATTTAATTGATGAATAAGTCATTTTTACAAATCCATGTTAGGAAGCATAGAGTCATATTCCAGATATGATTTGTCATTATAAATTGCATTGAATGATTCATCTCTAAGGAGAGTTTCCAAACTGTGAACAAGTAGATGATGGTTTTGAGAAACTGTTTCCCATCCTTTGTATTTTCCTACCTATTGCTCCTTCTCTCCGCTCCTACATTTATTCTCAAAGCAATCCCTACACAAGAGTTGTTTAAAAGGAGGATCAAAAAGAAAAAAAGCTAATTGATTACATTTGCTCCCCAAGGACCACATCATTGCTTCATGTTTTAGGCTAAACATTAGAATTATCTGGGAGCTTTGAAAACCACCACCGCCTGGCCCCACCCAAAAAAACTAATTCACAATCCCTACAACAGGCCCCCAGCATGGAAGGGCTAAAAGTCCCCAGGTGAATCTAATATTCAGCAAAGATTGAGACCCACTTTACCAGGGTTTCAGTAATGCTAATTAAATCACTCACATTCAGCTTAAATCCAGACACTCCACTTACTTTCTCCCATTTGCCAGTTTCCCTGAACATGTCTATGATATGGTCAAGTCTCTACTATTGGTCTAGATTCACTCTTAACTGTAACAAACACCACTTCCCTACAGTTCTTTAGTAAAAGTACTTAACACTCCCATAAGGGCTTGAAGTGCTAAATCATTAAGAATATCACACTCTCTGCTGGATATTGTTCCACGTAATGATGTCTTCAATCATTTCATCATGCATCATTTAAAAGCTGTAAAATATCACAATTTATGCTTATAGGCACAAAGCTCTAAGTATCCTCAGTCTGCTGTTGATGACCCTGGTGGAGCTTTTCAATTTGCAACCTGAGTACAAGATCATGTCAACAATAATTTGGTTAAGCCAGACAGATAGTGCCATCAGCACTGCTGCAGAGCAAGCAAGGCTTATGAATTTCACTACAATGGTGTAGGGCATCTCCTGGATGAATGAGTGTATCATGTTTTCTATCGTTTTTAATTATTTGCATCTACATGTCTTTAATGANACAATAATTTGGTTAAGCCAGACAGATAGTGCCATCAGCACTGCTGCAGAGCAAGCAAGGCTTATGAATTTCACTACAATGGTGTAGGGCATCTCCTGGATGAATGAGTGTATCATGTTTTCTATTGTTTTTAATTATTTGCATCTACATGTCTTTAATAAATATGTGATATTGTCAAAATCAGAAGCAAACAGAGACCAGCCTGGAAAATTCCCTGAGCAGAAAAAAATCAGTTCAATGATACAAGCAAAGCTTAATTTATTTTATTTTACAAGACCGACTTGACCTGGGTCATTTCTTGCTTATGCCTCTGAAAATCTAAAGCAAAAGTTACAACTGTTTCCCCAAACAGATTATGCAGCAACCACTAACCCAGTTCCCTAACATTTAACAAAATTCTAATATTATAACCAATCATGGCGAAGAATAAAAAGGCACTGTCTTTCTAATGAATAATTTGTTTTTTAGCAATACACTTTGAGCCTCATTCCATGTTTTGGTTTGAGGGCTCCCGGTATGTGAACTGTCTTTGTGATGTGAGCACAATAAACTTTTACTGATTACCAGTTCAATGATACATTGGTTTTACTTCTGTTACTGATGAACTTTTGACAACACATCTACACAAATGCATATGCACATACATACACATGTATTTTATATATATGTATATTTAACCATTTATTAATAAAATTACATCAATGTACTTGGTGTCAGAAGCCGTTCTAATTAGGAACCAAGCTAACCAACTGATATGTTAGGAAAGTAAATACCATTATATATGATGGAATGACAAATATCAACCAAAGAGTAGAAAAGTCCAAGTTCCAGTTCTCACTCTGGCTGGCTGTGTAACACTTGGGCAAGTCACTTAACTTCTTTAGACTCTAAGTCTCTCTGTAGTGAAACAAGGGACTCATCAGGGAATGCCAGATGTGGTTTTATCTTTTTGGTTCCTCTAATCATTGGGAGGGCCTCCCAGGAGGCCCATGGTGAGAAGCATTCTAAGGTTGCATCTTCTCACTAGAAAGAATACCATTATCAATATATCAAAATCTGTCATGAGCTCAGGAGTAGGGAAGTGGAGTGTAAGTTCCACTGGGCCAAATACCGAAGGATTACTTTCCCAGACCACTGCAGTGAATAGAGACTAGTAGAAATAAAATGAAAACAACTATTTACATCACCTTAACCACTAGTTTTTATAGCCTTATAAAAGTGTGTCCCTGAATCCTGGTAAAAAGTTGTGTTTATCCAACTCATTATCCTTGAGTTCCATCTCAAATTCTACCTGTTTTACTAGATCAATCACATGCCAGAATAATAATCGGTAATACTTCAGTAGCATTTACAATGTGTCAAGCAGTGTTGTAAGCATTTTGTACATATAATTCATTAAATTCTCACAGCAACCCTCTTGGGTAGATACTATTTATTCCTATTCTACAGGTGGAGAAAGGTGAGGTACAGGTTAAGTGATTTGCTCGATTACAGTCAGTGAGAGAGCTGAAGTGAACCAAGGCAGTCTGCTCTAAAGAAATGTGTTTAACCATTGGATGGAATGGTACCTTCTGAATATCCAGGTCAACCATCCCCTACACCATACTTTTTTTTGCATTCTATCATTTTCTGATTGTGTGAGTATAGGAGATCTATTAGTATGGAAAGCACTCTGAGATTGAGACATAATTTCATAGAGGGTGAGCATACATTCTCGTTTTCTGACTCTGTGTCTTTGGAAGGAGGTGGGGAAATTCAGAGAAGCCTTCCTACATGAAGTGATGCCTGAGTCACTGAGTTATTTAGGGATAAATACCAATTAGTCATGTTAAAATTGGGAGTTAGGATCAGTTTGTTCTTTAATACAAAGATTCTCCCTTGCCAATTGATCATATTGTTTGGACTCCAGAATACATCCTTTTGTAAATGAAGTTGACTATCCCTTCCCCAAATTCAAAGAAAACACTAAATTACCTGTAAAAAATTTCAGTCCTAGGGTAGTAATGGTACCCCCCAGAGCTGGAAGTGCAGACCCGGGAGAGGACGTGGTGAAGAAGAAATCTCCAGCCACTGCTGAGGAGAGCAGCAGGAAATGCTAACATGTCCTGGCAGAACTGGAGAGTGTCCTTGGACACCTAGAGGGTCTTTTTGCCTGAACGTTAGCACAAGTGCTGATGCTCCTTGAGGGCAATGCTTGAAGTTCCAAGGAGTTCTATTTTAATCAATAGAAATTGATAAAAGGCCAGAAGAAGAACTTAGGCAGTGCTTCATCGGGACTCATGCTGCTGCAAAGGGAGAGAAAATGAAGAACAGGTGCCCTTCCTCACACTCTCCAAGGAAGGCATGCTGGTTCCTTAAATGGGGGGAGGAGAGGGGGATAGGAGGGTCAGGCTAGAAGGGTGGCTTAAGTGGTCTGCTCACCCTCTTGGTAGCGCTGTGTGCAGGTATCATGGATAGGACCCTGCTTTTGCTCTCAGCACATCAGAAAGCTTAGTTGGTTTGTGGCATTTTGTATTTGATTGTTCATAATTTGCCCCACCTGCCCATGAGCATAGTTATTTTCAGCCCCTAATTATTTATATTCTGTTTGCAGGAGATATTTGTCCAAGTACAAGTGCAAGCCCTCCAGTAAAGAGTCCCAGGTCCCAGCCTGTCTCCGTCCTACCACTTTGACTTGCCCTGCTTGACCATCAATAGCATGGACCCGAGCTGAAGCACAGCAGCCTGTTTGCACCGTCTCTTATGAGCCATTTTCCTTGTGAACGCCTTTGGTGAGCTGCAGCAACTCCACTCACGAGCACCATGGTCACAGCACAGGGCAACTGTGACTGTGGAGATTGGTCTGGACCCAAGCTCAACTACAGAGCTCCCATCCAGGGTCACAGACTGACCTTGTTCTGTAGATGATCCTCCATCCCAATCACAGCTTGGAAAGATTACATTACTTACATTACATTACTTAGCAGCAGTTGCTGCTGCTAAGTCACTTCAGTCGTGTCGGACACTGTGCAACCCCACAGACGGAAGCCCACCAGGCTCCCCTGTCCCTGGGATTCTCCAGGCAAGAACACTGGAGTGGGTTGCCATTTCCTTCTCCAATGCATGAAAGTGAAAAGTGAAAGTGAAGTCACTGAGTCGTGTCCAGCTCTCAGCGACCCCATGGACTGCAGCCTACCAGGGTCCTCCATCCATGGGAGTTTCCAGGTGAGAGTACTGGAATGCGGTGCCATTGCCTTCTCCGGCTCCAGGCACTAGTGACATTAAAAGTCTTCCATGAGTGAATTGGAATGCTTCTTAATCATGAACACAATGGCTAAATTTCCTCTGGTGGCACCAAGTGACTCATCTTTTGTTTGGAGCTGGTTACTTCCTCGTGAGAGGAAGTTTCTGTCCTTCTGGTTGCCTGCCTGTCTCTCTTCCTCAGACTTCCTGGTGGGCTGATGGTATCGTTAGGGCTGTAATACTGTCATAGAACATCTTTCTGAATCAAAGACTAATTTTCCCAGAGAGTGTGGAGTCGAGTATTTCTATTTGAGGTAGGAAAGCAAACATGGACCCATAAATAGACACTCATATGTTCCTTTTTTCCTATTTTCTGTGGCTTTTCATAATTTTTACCAGGGACATAATGTGGGTATGACTCATGAACCTAAATATAATGCAAATGGATTTATAGTAACTTTTCCTGAAACTAAAAAAAAATCAGTCCCATCATAATCATGGTAGCTTACTTTACATGTGGAAAGTTTTAAAAAGTCACTTCCAGGTGATGTCCTTGGGTTGCTAGAAAGGGAGGGAAAGATTTAGTGAAACTCTTGATTCTAAAAAATTACGAATTTTTTTGGCTTCAAAAAATATTTTGAGCCAAACATTTCAGGACACAAGAGAGTGAGGGAAACTTTCTTCTTACAGTCAAGACTTCAGACTCTCCAATAAATCAAAGGTAATGAGCTGGTAACTCCATGAGGATGTGAGGGAAAAGATGCTACATTTTGGTGAGTTTCAGACAAATACAAATTGATTCTACTTATACTCTGAGACCTAGTTTAGGGAGGATTGGGCTAATAGGAAAGCATGCTAATCAGAGAAAGAATAAGAGGGAACCACATTGGACTTCATCTTTGTTTCTGGTTTGGTGATCATGACTTTAACAGTTATATATTTTCAAATTTATTATAATAATGAATAATTTTCAACCTGACCACAACAATGCCTTATTCCATAGCTAAGCAGAGATATGAGCCTTGTAAGACACATTTACCTGAATGCATTGAGAAGCTCAGAGAAGAAGGCAGGAAGGACACTTTTCACTTCTCTAAAGCCACACCAGGATGACTCTGAGTTATTACCATAAGAGGACACTCAAACCCAGCTCAAAAGTCTGTCTGCTTTAAAGATGATCATATATCCGGGAAACTTGAAGGTTCCTGCCTGCCAGGTAATGGGCAAGGAGAAAAATTGATAAAACTTTTCAGGAGGATGGGAGCCTAACTCTTCCACAGACAAAAATCTACTTATAAACAAGAAGCCAGTCAGAGGTGATTTCAGTTTACCATCAGGATCTGGGCAAAAGGGAAAATAATCAGGAGCTAGGAGAACAGAAAGAGGGAGTCCAGACTGAAGTGAGAAAATTCAGCACCTGGAGTGGGAATACTGTCCAAACCTCCCCAGATCCCAGCACTGGTAAGGGGTATCTGAAGGTTCTAAATTCCAGAGAGGTTGAGGAGTGGGGGATGTTTGGTCAAACTGATCCAGTGTCCAGTGCCAAACACCAGCTCCATAACTTTTGGAGCACATTCTTGGAACCATTTCTGACTTTGAAAAGGTACCTCTCATGAGTCAAAACATTTAGGACGGCAGAACAAGTTTCCACCTGAAGTCATCTAACATCAGTGTCCACAATCAAAGTAGCCCTAAAAGTAACAGCAAACCCAGTGTGTCCATTTGCATCAGTTCATTTCAGTCACTCAGTCGTGTCCAACTATTTGTGACCCCATGGACTGCAGCATGCCAGGCCTCCCTGTCCATCACCAACTCCCAGAGTTTACTCAGCTCATGTCCATTGAGTCTGTTATGCCATCCAACAACCTCACTCTCTGTCGTCCCCTTTCCTCCCACCTTCAATCTTTCCCAGCATCAGGGTATTTTCCAATGAGTCAATTCTTCACATCAGGTTGCCAAAGGATTGGAGTTTCAGCTTCAGCATCTGTCCTTCCAATCTATATTCAGGACTTATTTCCTTTAGGATGGACTGGTTGGATCTCTTTGCTGTCCAAGGGACTCTCAAGAGTCTTCTCCAACACCACAGTTCAAAAGCATCAATTCTTCGATGCNATTTCTCAAGAGGCAGGTTAGGTGGTCTGGTATTCCCATCTCTTGAAAAATTTTCCACAGTTTATTGTGGTCCACACAGTCAAAGACTTTGGAATAGTCAATAAATGTTAGCAACTAATTTTTTTTTCCAGAAAAAAACAGTGGGAATGAAATCTCTACAGCAATGTGCTAGAATTAGCCTTCAGTCTCTGCAGGCTTTTGTTTCTGGCTTAGAATTGGGAGTGCAGTGGGGACAGAGAAGAATTTAATTCATATTAGTTGATTTGAAAAGAAACTGAATGCATACCAAACATGCTGACTCACTGGAAAAGACCCTGATATAGAGAAGATTGAAGGCAGGAGGAGAAGCAGAAGACAGAGGATGAGATGGCTGGATTGCATCACCAAGTCGATGGACATGAGCTTGAGGAAGAACTCGGAGTTGGTGATGGATAGGGAAGCCTGGCATAATGCAATCAATGGCATTGCAAAGAGACGGACACAACTGAAGGATTGAACTGAACGGAATAAATTGAGAACAAAGACTAATAAATCTAATTGTATCAGGTTGTTGATTAGCTACCTATAACAACACATTATTTAAGTGGCTTTAAAATTCAGACTTATGGCTCTACATTCAGAGTGGAATATCTTCTAAGGAAAAACAAAAATACTGCCCATGAAAAACAAAATCAAAGAAAACCAAAGTGAAAAAAGGAAAGAAATCTGAAAGTATATTCAACAACTTCAGTTCAGTTCAGTTGCTCAGTCGTGTCCAATTCTTTGTGAGCCCATGCATGGCAGCATGCAAGGCCTCCCTGTCCATCACCAACTCCTGGAGTCCACACATACTCATGTCCATTGAGTTGGTGATGCCATCGAACCATCTCATCCTCTGTCATCCCCTTCTTCTCCTGCCCTCAATCTTTCCCAACATTAAGGTCTTTTCATTCTTTTAAAATATAAATTTATTTATTTTAATTGGAGGCAAATTACTTTACAGTATTGTATTGGTTTTGCCATACATCAACATGAATCCACCATGGGTGTACATGTGTTCCCCCTCCTGAATCCCCCTTCCATCTCCCTCCCTGTACCATCCCCCTGGGTCATCCCAGTGCACCAGTCCCAAGCATCCTGTATCATGCATCCACCCTCAATTCGTGATTCATTTCCTATATGTTATTATACATGTTTCAATGCCATTCTCCCAAGTCATCCCACCCTTGCCCTCTCCCACAGAGTCAAAAAGACTGTTCTATAGATCTGTGTCTCTTTTGCTGTCTCGGGTGACTGCAGCCATGAAAGTAAAAGATGATTGCTCCTTGGAAGAAAAGTTATGGCCAACCTAGATAGCATATTCAAAAGCAGAGACATTACTTTGCCAACTAAGGTCCATCTAGTCAAAGCTATGGTTTTTCCAGTAGTCATGTATAGATGTGAGAGTTGGATTGTGAAGAAGGCCGAGTGCTGAAGAATTGATGCTTTTGAACTGTGGTGTTGGAGAAGACTCTTGAGAGTCCCTTGGACTGCAAGGAGATCCAACCAATCCATTCTGAAGGAGATCAGCCNAATGTGCTGGCATATTGAGTGCAGCACTTCCACAGCATCATCTTTCAGGATTTGAAATAGCTCCACTGGAATTCCATCACCTCCACTAGCTTTGTTCATAGTGATGCTTTCTAAGGCCCACTTGACTTCACATTCCAGGATGTCTGGCTCTAGGTGAGTGATCACACCATCGTGATTATCTGGGTCGTTTTTTGTATGGTTCTTCTGTGTATTCTTGCCACCTCTTCTTAATATCTTCTGCTTCTCTTAGGTCCATACCATTTCTGTCCTTTATTGAGCCCATCTTTGCATGAAATATTTCCTTAGTATCTCTAATTTTCTTGAAGAGTCTTTCCCATTCTATTGTTTTCCTCTATTTCTTTGCAATGATCACTGAGGAAGGCTTTCTTATCTCTCCTTGATATTCTCTGGAACTCTGCATTCAAATGGGTATATATCTTCCTTTTCTCCTTTGCTTTTCACTTCTCTTCTTTTCACACCTATTTGTAAGGCCTTCTCAGACAGCCATTTTGCTTTTTTGCATTTCTCTTTCTTGGGGATGGCTTTACTCCCTGTCTCCTGTACAATGTCATGAACCTCCATCCATAGTTCATCAGGCACTCTCTATCAGATCTAGTCCCTTAAATCTACTTCTTACTTCCACTGTATATACAGGATTTGCATATTTCTCTGCAAATTGGAACATTTTTCATGAAGATGTCATGGCCTTTCCTCTGTTAATTTGTTTAGCAGAGCTTTTATTCACAGGACAAAGTTGAACCAGAGCACTACCTTATTTGAATGTTCAATATTTCCCATAATAGCATGCTTTCTTTCCTGTAGCAGTTTTTCATAAGTGTGACATGATTTATTTAATGTGAATTCTCCCTTCAGACAATAGTGCCAAGAGTAAAGGAATTGTGACTACTTTTGTCCACTATTGTATCATCATCACCTGAAGTGCTATCTGCCACCAAGGAGCCCTCAGTAAATTTTTGCAGGAGAGTTAATACCCACTTAATAAGTCATGAGAACTATAAGAGAAATATATATTTGAAGTACCCATTCCAGTGCCTGGTAAGTGAATCAATATTTTTTGAGTAGAGTGAACAAGAGAAGATTTTACTGCACTAGTTCTTTGTGCCCACTCTGGTTACCTTCCTATTGTACAACTTTCTTTCATTACACACTTTTCAAATGAGTGCTCAATGCTTCTATTTCCTCTCTGGTTACTGTCCAGCTTCTGCCCTTTCCACTTCACTGAAATAATTCCCTCAAATCTGTTTCAAATCCAAACAATTGGCAAACTCTCTCCTCCTTGAAACTCTCTCTTGGTGTCTGTGACACCACTACAGGCTCTCCAACTTTTCCAGTACTTTCTCTGTTTCTGTCACTGACTCTCAACTTTCTCCTGTTCTCTCAGTGAGAGTATCAATGGGACTCACACCTTGATCACCTGCCTTTTTCTTTTTTTTCATTAAAATTGGACTCAGTCAATCTTAGATATCACTTACTACTTCTTGCTAATGACTCAAAAAATTTCACATCTTTCCTATTTTGCCTGAGCTACTAGTATAATCCAATACTCCCCAAACCTTGGGGAAATTGTACCTCCTTTGTGCTCCTAGAATCTTTTCATCCTCCCTACAAACATAGCATGTATGTCTGTCTCTACCAGATTCCCTAAGGATAAGCCCCATATCAAAGGTTTGTTTTAATCTTCAACACCTCACATTAAATCCTAGCACAAAGCAAGTAATTGTTTGTTGAATGAATGAATGTTGATAAAACTATAATTAAAACATTTCCATCTGAATCTCTTGCAATTTCTCAAACTTCATATCAAAATGATATCCTTTTCCCCTAAATTCCCTTGCCTCCTGAATTTCCTGTTGTCAGTGGTAGTGGTATCCACCCATCTGAGACTAAAAGCTTCATGTCCTCTGTGACTCCTTTCTATTTCCTTCACATCTCATATTCATCAAATCTTAATGTTTCCTATGATATTCTATGCCATATCCATTCTCCATCCCCACTATCAACATGCAAACCTAGCATGGTCTCGGGTCCCATCTGAGTTATTACAACAGCCTCCCTATTCCCAAACATGGAAAGGCTCTCTATTATTTGCAGCAGACTTGTACTCTAATATCCTTGACCTGCTTTTCAGGAATCTCCATAATCCAACCTCCCCTCTTCCCCTACTACTGCTTACTGATCCAACCTCAGGTCAACATCCACCGCCCACTCTAGGTAGGCTGTCCCTGTCATTGACCACCCCAGGGTGGTTCGTTCTCTCTATGAAATCTTTTCCTTCTCTACCATCTGTGGAATTCTGCCCACAATTTAAGACTGAGATAGAATAATTTCTTTTTTAACAGCTTCATGGAGATTACCTTTGATATATAAAATATATATATATATATATATATATATATATATATTTAAGATGTATAAATTGATGTATTAATACTCAAATAATTTTGTGTGAGGAAACTTACACTGACCATTCCTGTCCTTAACCCCTTCTACAATAGTGCTTAAATCCTGTACCAGGATCTCATTCAGAGCTTCATTTAAGGTTTTGCCCTGATTTCTCAGTGTTCACCTTGTTTCTTCAAAGATGCTGTGAGCTAATAAGTTTAATAGAGGACAGCGGCTATGTTCTGAGTTCTCAGCAAGGAGTAAGTAGACACTTGATGACTGATTAATTTTATTAGATTTAGATACAACTGTGACTCATTTAAAAGATGAGATACAGTCCCTCAAAGCAGTTTATCACAGCCAACTGGGAGAATCAAAACTCATTTTGTCTTCCCGTAAAGTTGGAAATAAGTTCTCAACAGAAAAAATTGCATGCTCAGAATTTTTAAAAAATAACATTTAAAAAACAACACAATTTTTGAATTACACTTGCCAAGGAATAGCAAGATATTTTGATGGAGAATGAGAAAGGGAATACAAAATAAAATCAGTAAAATCCCTCATGCAAACTACAATATACTGATGTTCTCAAAGAACTTTATCCTGTCAACGTGCCTGATCCTCTAAAGTTAGGCCTAAAGATTTCAACTGTTTCTTCCCTTTTCAAGAAGACAGAATCTCTGTCCTGTCTTTATTTTTTAAAAACTTTCTATTTTGAAATAATTCAAAAATTTCAAAAGTAGTACAGTTTCCATATAACATTTACTTACTGTCTTCTGGTGTTAACATGTTGTATAACCTTAGCACAAGTATCAAAACCAGGAAATTAATATACCAATATTCAGTCAATATAATTGACAACTATAGATCTTATTTTAATTTCTCCAGTATTTCTCTTAATGTCCTTTTGCTGTTCCAGGATCAATTCAGGATCCAACATTGCATTTGACTGTCTCCCTAATCGCCTCCAACCTGTGATAATTTCTCAGTCTTTCCATGTCTTTTATGACCTTTAAGCAGTAGTAGATGGGTATTTTGTAGAATATCACTCAATTTGGGTTTAAGTGATGTTATCTCATGATTAAAGAGAAGTTTATACCTTTTTTTGACAAGACATCTGCAAAAGTGATCTTGTGTAATTCTCAGTGTATTATATAAAGAGGTAGGAAATACTGTTATGTCTCAGTACCAGTGACATTGACCTTGACCATTTGGATTTCTTCATTGCAAATTACTGTCACAAGTTATCATTTTTCCCTAGGGAGAGACAGTTTTGCAATTTTGCTAATATCCTGTTTAGAAATAGCTTTCAACAACTGATTTTATCCATCAGTGGATCTTGCCTGCAATAATTATTACTGTGGTATTTGCCTAATGGTGGCTTGTATTTCCCTCATTCCTTCTGTATTTATTATTGGAATTCAGTAAAGAGGAATGTTTCCTAATATAACATTGGGTTATGCTCCTAGCAGATGTCTAGTATGGATAGCACAACCCTGGGAACCTTGGAGATCCTAGTCTAGTAAGAGTGGGGTGTCATTGCCTTCTCCAAGCCTAGTAATAGCTCTGCTCTAATAACCTTTTTCAACTTGGGAATGTGTCTGTTTTGTACTTCCAAGCCAAAGAAAATAGCCCAAAGGATGTTTTTTAGAAAAAAAGAAGAGGAGAAGGAGAGGAGAAAGGGAAAGAGGAAAAGGAGAGAGAGAGGGGAAAAAGGTAAAATAACTTTTTGTGTCCTTTTCTTAAGTACCAGGAACTTGGAAAACAAGGAGCATTTTAAAGGGACATTTTTAATGAGATATTCTCATATTGAATTGCAAGGAAAGATCTAGAAACAAAAACACATGTCTGGCACTAGTGCCTCCTGGATGAGTTGTGCAGGAGGATAATACATTTCTGAGGTTATTACATACCAATACAGTCACCATTATGATTTTCCCTGTCATCTTTTAGAATGAATGTATCTTGAAACAGGAAAAAGGGAGCTCAAGCCACAGTACAAACTAGTAGAGTGGTAACTGCCTCCAATCTTGATGACCTTTGTACTCCATGCAGGAAAGTTTTAATGGAACATAGTGCACAGTGATTCTCAAACTGGGAAATTCTCACTTATACTAGAGTGAGGGGATAGGGGTTGGAGCGAATGGTATCCACAAATACCATGAGATTATTATAATTCTTTATTCTCATACGATTGAAACTCTTGAAAAAAATAACATAGGTATATTCTGGGTCAATCAGGATTGACCCAATCTGGGTCACTCAGTACCAACAGCAGATACTAATCCAGTGCTCATAATTTTGCACTGTGGTTTATAATCAAGTTATTATTAATTGATCATTTGAAGGGATAGCATTTAACTTCTATGTGCTAATAGACATAACTGAATGCCTTTGAGCTGGCATGTCCTAACATCCAAATGACAACATTCTATGTCTGATATTGTACTTATGTTAACCAATTACAAAGATAAATCTTGAGTTTGAAGTGATACTCAAAACTGAAAGACATTCTCATGGACTAAAACTCTATTTCTTAAGTAACTTAATAAACTGAGATTTTGCTATATATCATGAAAATTACAGTATGTAAAACATCCTCTACTGAAGCAGTCTAATGATGAAAGAATTGAGGCAGACCTAGAATGGAAATGAGGCACCAAGGTCAGCTATAGGCCAAATTACCTCATTTTGTGCAGTCTAAAAGCTTAACAATAGTTTGAGGAGGGAAATATTTGTTGAAGAGTTGTATCACTCTATACAGACTAATCCAGATTAGTAAGATAATCATTAGTACTATCTAGGAAGAAAGTGTGTAGCCCTCTGATCTAATTAGCTTGCAAAAGTTCACTATCAGAACATGTAATTGTAGAAATACATGGAAAATGTTTTTGTTAATAGTCCTTCCTATTATCAAACTGAACCATTGACAATTTACGGGCTTCACAGGTGGTGCTAGTGGTAAAGAACCTGTCTGACAATACAGAAGACACAAGAGACACAGGTTCAATCACTGGTGGGGAAGATCCCCGAAGAAGTGTATGTCAACTCACTCCAGTATTTTCGCCTGGAAAATTGCATGGACAGAGGAGCCTGGCAGGCTATAGTCCATAGGGTCACAAAGAGTCAGCGACAACTGAAGCGACTTAGCACACACACGCACTGGCAATTTTAATTCAAGTATGTTAAACTGAATTACATTAACATCAATAGTTTTAATTTTTATTTTGAAATTTTGTTAGTTCTTAATTTATTCTTGTTTTATAGTTGTGTACCACCTAGAAGCACAAGGAATTTTATACCTAATTATGTAGCTATACGTATTTAAGCCACAGAATAATAACATAATTCAAATAACTATGGTAGGCAGGGGTCCAAAGAGGAAAAAAAGACCAGAGTAATAAGTTGAACAAATTATAAACAAAATGGTCTTTTATTTTTGTAAAATAAAATAGCTATGTAGGTGCTTATAAATATGCAACTCTGTAAATATATAGAGAAAAGAGTCTGGAAGGAGACATACTCTACCATTAACAGTGAAAACTCCTGAGGAGGGACATGTTTGGGGGGACAGAGATAAAATTGAACTTTTGAATCTATCATTTCTGTACTATTCCCATTTAATACAAATAAATTGATCTAAAAAAAAAGCATGGACCTTCACTTTAGAAAACATGGGACTAAACTTTTATTCTCATGTTTCTTATGAGCTATGGGATTTGGGGCAAGTCATCTAATTTCTCTAAATCTCAATTTTCCTACTCTGCAAGATAGCACTGATACTAGGCATGGGACTAAATAAAGACTAAATAAAATAAAGTATGCAATGTGCTGAGTATATTGCCTGGCCCATAGGAGAGGCCCAATTTTTTCCTGTATCAATTATTACTACTAATATTAATTACAGCTGTTTTATGAGATTAGGTTGACTCTGAAGTAGCCAAATGGGCTACCTGGACCATGCCACAATTCTGTTTCTGCTGGACATTAGTTACTTGCCTCTTCAGGTCCACTCCTCTGTCTTTTCCACCTGCTCAGTACCTTTGAAAGGCTGACCCTTATGAAGGCATCTATGGACTCCCATGCCTTCCAGCTTCCAGACAGGTGCAGCCAGTGGGTGAACTGTCAGGAGATTAGGAGGTGGGATAAGAGGAAAGTCTGGTATTTATCCTGTATTCATTCTCACAGCTCCCTCCTTACCAGGGAGCTAGCAGTTGGATTTATCCTCTACCAATTCCTCTCTAGCCCTCTCCTGGTTCTGATAAGCCCTCTCCCACTGCCTCTTCAGCCTAGGGTAGCCAGGTCTTCCCAAGTTATCTAGTCCAGGCTTCTGCACTATCCTTGGTGTTTTTCCTAACTCCATAAATGTTCCTTTTCTTATATTATTTTCAAATTATGCTGTTGGACTGTAGCATCTGTTTCTTCCCGGATACCTTTATATTCACTGTTGCATAGTTTGATCCATGAGATAACCTGGATAGATATCAGGTTGTGTGTGAGATAGCACAACCCGGACAATTTCACTGCAGGAAACTCCCAGTGGAAATTTCTGCAAATATCACCAGACCAGCCATGTACATAGGCAAGAGGGCAGTTCTTACTTTGTGCTATTTCAGTGGAATGGAAAAAAATCCCTCTCCTGCTGGTTTGAAATTCCATTGCTGTAGCAACTACAGTTTGCTAACTGATAATTACAAAAGATGAAAGTTTTATAATTACAGGTTATAATTCCAAACCACCCTTTCACAATTTGTCCATAGAGGCAAAGGATGGAATCTTGGAAATGTACATATCTCATTCTAATTTTCAAGTTTTTTCTCTACATGTGAGTTGCTCTTTAGCATTTCCTATGCAGTCAGTTCACCTTGGGTCAGTGAGAATAAGCCTTCTGACAAAAACAGTAGCTAAATAGTAACTGGACCACTGTCCATCCCTTTACTACCCTTTCATCCTACACCAAAAATGTCACTTCCCTGTTCAAAAACCTACAGGGGATTCTCATTTTATTAAACAATTACTGCTATAGAACTAACTAAGTGTGGGTAGTTAGTCAATTATAATTGACTGGTCTAGTCAATTTATAATTTACTAGATTTACTCATTTAATCTTTATAATCTTCCTGTGATACCCATTCATTTTAGAAAAGGAAATTGAGCCACAGATATTAGGTATTAGGTAAGTTGCTCCAAGTTCTGTAGCCAGTAAATGCTAGTAAGTAGAACTGGCCTTCAAATCCAAATAGACTGCCTCCATACTCTGTAGTTTTAACCTCACCTCCCTAAAGCTTGTTTGTCCAAGAAACTAGTGCACATTTCTTACTAGATTTTTAGGTTTCTCTACAATAAGACCCCAACTAGCTCTCCCTTATTATCTCACATCATCTACTTAGTATCCATTTATCCAACAAAAAATCAATTGGACCCTATGTGGAGATGCAACCTTGAGTGTACAAGTGCTAAACTGCTTCAGTCATGTCTAAAGTCACTTTTTGCGATCCTTAGACCATAACCTGCCAGGCTTTTCTGTCTGTGGAATTCTCCAGGCAAGAATGCTGGGGTGGGCTGCTGTGCCCTCTTTCCAACCCAGGCTTCGAACCTGCATCTCCTATTGCTCCTGCATTGCAGGCAGAGCAGCCTAGAGGAATGAGAGATGTTTAAAAAGAATTCATCAAATTAAATAAGTTATGGCAGCCTCCAACAATGGAATGGTATATAGTAGAGACAATGAACACACTACAGCCATAAGCAATAGTATGGCCCAGCTAAGACTGAGGCAGCCAATGCTGGTGCAGGACCAGCAGTTTCAACTAAAGATAAAGGTACTCCAGGAAAGTGCTAGAGAAAACATGGCCTGTATGGGACAAGTGCTGCTTCCAGTGTATCCTGAGCCATCCCAGCCCCCCAGAGCCAGGATCCCCCAGGATGAGAAAGCTTTCTTGCTTTGCCTATTGCCTGTTTTAGCAGTTAAGTGCATTACTTGTCGATCTTGCAGCTCATTCGTTCCTCCTGAAGAGAAGAACACCAAAAGGGTAGCATGATCCATTTCAAAAGAAAAGGTTACACCTAGTAAATGAAATCAACAGTGAAGTCCTGTATCTTTTTAAAGTAGTCTATGACAAATGTTGGCATTCAAACCCTATCCTGCACATATGCCTGTATTATGGCTCATGTAATAAACCTAATGAGGGAATTTCTTGGCAGTCAGTGGTAGGACTCCATGCTCCCACTCCCGAGGGCCTGGGTTCAGTCCCTGGTCTGGGAATTAAGATTTGGCAAACTGTGGCAGTGCAGCCAGAAAAAATTAAAAAATTAAATAAACCTAGTTAATTGACAAAAGATAAATTAGTTCCATCACTATCAAAGAAGAGAGGAGTATTAATGATGATGAATTAGAATCAAATATTTTTGTATGCTACAAAATCTTATGACAATATTTTCTATTCTTTGTGCATCCAAAATTTGTGATAAGGTAGTCTAGATTATTACTGATGGTTAAATTATTTTTTTCCCAGTTTTACTGAGATATAACTAATATTCAACAGTGTATATGTTTAAGGTGTACAGCATAATGGTTTGACTTACATATACTGTGAAATGAACATAATAAATTTATGTAGGATCCATAATTGTATATAGATACAGTTTTTTAAAAAGCAAAACAATTTTTTATGGTAATGAGAATTCTTAGGATTTAATGTTAATAATTTTCATATATACATACATATTATATATATACATATATATATATATCAGACAGTAGTGTTAGCTATAGTCATCATATCATACATTACATCCTTTGTACTTACCTATATATATATATATATATATATATATATATA
>SJYV01054269.1:69501-91646 GCA_006410875.1 Neotragus pygmaeus
GGGATTTCTTTGGAAGGAATGATGCTAAAGCTGAAACTCCAGTAGTTTGGCCACCTCATGCGAAGAGTTGACTCATTGGAAAAGACTCTGATGCTGGGAGGAATTGGGGGCAGGAGGAAAAGGGGACAACAGAGGATGAGATGGCTGGATGGCATCACAGACTCGATGGACGTGAGACTGAGTGAACTCCAAGAGATGGTAATGAACAGGGAGGCCTGGCGTGCTGCAATTCATGGGGTCGCAAAGAGTTGGACACGACTGAGCGACTGAACTAAACTGAACTGAAGAAAATAAGAGTGAAGTTATCATTTCTAGTTAGTGCTTTTCTTTCCTTTGGATATATTCCTAGAAGCACAATTGTTGGATCATGTGGTAGTTATATTTTTAATTTTTTGAAGAACCTCCATATATTTTTTCATAATGGCTGTACCAGCTTACAATCCCACTATAGTAGACAAGGGTTCCCTTTTCTTCAGATCTTCACAAGCATCTGGTATCTCTTCTCTTTTCGATGATGGCCATCCTGATAGGCATGAGGTAATATCTCACTGTAATTTTGATTTGCATTTCCCTTATGGCTAATGGGTTTCCCAAGTGGCGCTAGTGGTCAAGAACCTGCCTGACAGCTCAGGAGACATAAGAGACATGGGTTCAACCCCTGGGTTGGGAAGGTCCCCTGGAGAAGGGAATGGCAACTTACTCCAGTATTCTTGCTTGGAAAATTCCATGGAAAAAAATTCCATGGTGGGTTACAATCCATGAGGTCTCAGAGTTGGACATGACTAAAGCAACTTAGCATGCATGCAATGGCTAATAACATTGAGTATCTTTTCATGCACTTGTTGGCCATTCCTATATTTTCTTTGAAAATAAATGTCTTCAAATCGTTTTCCCATTTTTGAGTTGGACTGTTTGTTTTGCTATTGAGTTATATGAGTTTTTAATATATTTTTTTATGTTAACCATCCTCTTGAATATATGGTTTACAAGTATTTTTTTACACTCTGTAAATTGTCTCTTCACTTTGTTGATTGTTTCTTTTGCTGTGTAAATAATTATTTATGCTCATTTATTTTCTTGCTACACTGCTATTCATGTTTGATACTTTGGCAAGCAATCATTTATGTATAAATTAAGTCTCAGTTAAGTCTTAAAAGAATGAACATTTCTTTTAACAATAAAGCCATTAAATTTTTTCTGATTTTAATGAATTGATGAAATCTAAATTTTTAGATTTTCCAACATAATATACATATTTTAAAAATCCCTCACAAACATGTATATAAGATGGTAGCATAGGAAGATCTTGACATATCTCCTCCCACAAACACAACATACCTATGACTATATGGAGAATAACTGGATGAACAGAGCTTCCACAACAAAAGGCAAAAGAACCACACTGAGCTTGAGAGGAGAGGCAGAGATATGGGGACTCACCAAGAAAAAAATGCACATCCCAGTCACAGTGATCCACAATTAAGAGAGATTACAAAGGTACAGATCTTTTCCCTAAGGAATGAGAGATTAGAGTTCCACATCAGCCCCTTGATCCTACACAGGAGAAGTGGGAATACCTGACTTTGAAAATCAATGGTAAATATACCAAAGAAAACTACAGAACTCCAGGTAACAGAAATCCATTCTTAAAGAGCTCATGTGCAGGCTAACTCAATCCAAAATCCAGCAGAAAAACATCAGGCTGAAAACCACATGAACCATAGGTGAAGGGGACTCACTAATCTTCATATATCTACTTGAGAGGCAAGAACCAAGTTGGGACACTCCCCAGGGACTGAGACACTGATGGGAGCCATTTTTGTGAACTCTAGCTACCTTACTAATGCCAGCACTGGAGGGTGCCCTTTTGGAATTCTCCTTAACCTGTTAGCATCATTGGGCATGCCCACTGAGAGTCCTGCCCAATCCTACAGCTCAGCCGGGTCTCACAGTGGGGAAAGGCAGGCAGTAGCCCAGCCCACGAGCACACCATAGCAGCTGTGGCCCCACCACAACAGGAAGGGGGACACAGACCACATAAGGAGCATCTCTTGAGCTCCTGGCTCGGGTGGACCAGTGGGATTGCACTTGTGAACTCCACAGGACAACTCCTAAATAAGGCCACTCCTTCAAGACAAATCAGATAGTGATTTACCTAATACACAGAAACAAGCACAGAGCTGTACGCAAAACGAGGAGAAAGAGGAATATGTTCCAATCCTAGAACAAAATAAAACCCCCCAAAAAGAACTAAACAAAATGAATATAAATAATCTCCTTGATAAAGAGTTCAAAGTAATGGTTATAAAGATGCTAACTGAACTCAGAAGAATGGATGAACATAGTGAGAACTATAACAAAGAGATACAAAATACAAGAAAATATCGGATATAAGTTATAACAGAATTGAAAAATACCCTAAAGGAGTTCAACAGCAGATTGGACAAGGCAGAAAAATAAATCAGCAAGCTGGAAGACAAAACAATTTAACTCCCCCAAATAGAGAAGGGAAATGAATAAATAACTTTAAAAGTGAAGATACCTCAAGGGACCTTTGGGACAAAATCAATAGAATAAAATTCACATTAAAGAGATCGCAGAAGAAGAGAGCAAGGAAGGACTAGAAAACTTCCTTGAAGAAATGCTAGCTGGAATTTCTGCTCTGGAGAAGGAAACAGACATTCAGGTCCAGGAATCCCAGAGAGTTCTGAATAAGATAAGCCCTGAAACACATACCTGAGACATTATAATTAATATGGTAAAAGGTAAGGATAAAGAGAGAATCCTAAAAGCAGTAAGAGAAAATAACTTGTTATGTACAAGGGAACAAGTTATGTTATGTACATAACTTGTTATGTATCAGTGGTTTTCTTGGTGAAAACCTTAAAGTCCAGGAGATGGTGGGATGATATATTCAAAACACTGAAAGAAAAAACTGCCAGCCAGAAGTACTGTATTGGTGAAAGCCATCCTTCAGAAATGAAGGAACATAAAGACTTTCCCAGACAAACAAAAGCTGAGAGAGTTCACCACCTTATTGAAATGGCAGTAAGAAATACTAAAAGGAGTTCTTCCAGCTGAAATAAGATGATGCTAATTAGTAACACGAAAGTATACAACACACTATTCAACTATGTACACAAATAAACTCAAAAAGAATCAGACTTAAGTGAAAGATTGAAACCACAAAAATTCTAGAAGAAAACATAGGCAGTTAGCTCTTTGACATTAGTTTTAGCATTTGGATATATCTCCTCAGATAAGGGCAACAAAAGCAAAAACAAACAAATGTGATTACACCAAACTAACAAGTTTTTGCACAGCAAAGGAAACCATCAACAACCTATTGAATGAGAGATATATATGAAAGTGATCTACACAATAAGGGGCTGATATCCAAATATATATAAAGAATTCATACAACTCAATATCAAAAAAAAATCAACAACCAAATTAAACGGTGAGCAGAGGATCTGAATAGACATTTTTCCAAGGGAGGCATACAGATGGCCAACAGACATATATAATATGCCAGTAATACTACAGGTCTTCAATAAATATTAACAATTGCTAAACAAATGAACATATAAATTGCATAAAAGCAAAGGACACAATATAAGATAGCAAAAGAAGGTGGGATGTACTTGAGTTTGGCTTCTCTAAGAAAACATTATTCCCAGGATGGCCAAGCAGACAAGAGGAGAAGCGAGACCCAAGAGCAGGAGGAGGCACACGTGTGAAGATGCAGAGCTGGGACCAACTTGCTCACTGAAAGATCAAATGAGACTAGTAGTATGGGGTGACAGAGCAGGGAGCTGCAGAACCCACACTCCTGAACATGATACACATGTTTCTGCCTCATGCTAGTGTCTCCCTAGCAGGCAATCCTCTAACGTTTTCTTAAACATTCAAGACTCATCACCAATCCCAACCTTCTTAAGAAATCTCTCCTGACAACTCCAATCAAGAACTAGGTGCAGTAGTGTTGGGGGAGGTTATTGAAAAGACAGGATCCTTGAGCTGAACCCAGGTAATCAGAGGCTGCTTACCCTCTCTGTCCTTGGAATGTATACTCCACCAGTACTCCCACTGTGGCAGCTGTTCTGAGGGCACAGCCTTGAGAAAGCGTGGAATTCTTGGGACAGTCTGGACAGAGGATGCGACTGAACTTAGTTTAGGCCTATATGTAAACTTTTCAGATTCTAGCAGGTGGGTGCAGAAATCCACTTTTTAGTAGCTCAGTCATGTCCGACTCTTTGGGACCCTGTGGACTGTAGCCTACCAGGCTCCTTTCTCCATGGGATTCTCCAGGCAAGAATACTGGAGTGGACTGCCATTTCCTTCTCCAGGGGATCTTGCTGACCCAGGGATCAAACCAGGGTCTCTCGCATTGCAGGCAGACGCTTTAACCTCTGAGCCACCAGGGAAACCCAGAAATCCACTTTTTAAAAAATATACATTTATTTATTTGGCTGTGCTGGGTCTTAGTTGTGGCATGTAGGATCTAGTTCTCTGACTAGGGATTGAAACCAGGCCACCTGCATTGGGAGTGTTAGCCACTGGACCATCAGAGAAGTCCCCAGAAATCTTCTTATCATGCTGCTGCCCAAAACAAGCCTCTTAAGTAAGTTCCCTTGCTTATTAAACCCTCCACCTACCAATCTGGAGTGATTTGCCTCTTTCTTGGGTTTCTCCCTGCTGTGTACAGAGGTCAGTTTCTGATTATACCCAGGAAGCTGACTGAAAGCCTACTTGGCAAGTCAGGCAGGAGACTGAAGAAATGGGCTTTGAAAAAAGAGGCATCCATGGGGAAAATCCTGAGTTGACCATCAATCTCTGTGTGGGGCTGGGTGGCCTATAAGTCAGATGCTTGTGGACTGCCACATGAGTATGGGGATGCTTGGAAAATGCCAGCTGGCATTTTGGGTTTGAGAAACTGCACATAGCACACTGCACCAAAGAAGGAAAATGAAGGGCTGCTGCAATGGGCTGGACTCTATATCCAACTCTTTGTGGCCCCATGGACTGTAGCCCACCAGGCTCCTCTGTCCATGGAATTCTCTAGGCAAGAAAACTGGAGTGGGATGCCATGTCCTTCTCCAGGGGATTTTCCCAATCCAGGGACTGAACCCAGGTCTCCACATTGCAGGTGATGTCTTTACCGACAGAGCCACCAGGGAAGCCTAAAAGTGACAGTGTTTATTGCTCAGTCTTGTCTGACTCTTTGCAAGTCCATGGACCCACCAGGCTCCTCTGTCCATGGGATTCTCTAGGCAAGATTACTGGAGTGGATTTCCATTCCCTTCTCCAGGGGTTCTTCCTGACCCAGGAATCAAACTCTGGTCTGCATTCTTAAAGAATCTGCCTGCAATGCAGGAGACCCGGGCTCGTCCCTAGACATCAAAGACCCATTGGAGGCCAGAGCTTGAGTTAAAAAGTTGGAAGAAAAGCTGAAGTTCGAGAAAGACATGGAACTGTCCATTACTCTTAGGTTTGGGGCCACCAGACAAGATGGGAGGGTAGGACAATAAGTTTAAGACCTCAGCATACCATTTTGCAAAGATAGGAGGACACAGGTTGTCATGAATAGGTCCAAGTGCTTTTGATAAAGCCTGATTAGGACATTAAGAGGTGAAATCCCTGGGAATGTAAAGAGAATAAAGAGAAGGCTATGGTGATTGATGAGGAAGCAGATGAAAAACTTGATGCCATCCAATTACACAGGGAAACTTTAAATAGCAATTACCTCAAAACTCTAGCAGAAAACTCACATTTTTTTCTCTGTCTTTTGAAGTTGTAAATCTTTATCAGGTCTTTGAAATATAAACACCCTGGGAGATAACCAAAAAACTGCTCACAGAGACTTGAAAAAAAAAAAAAAAGACAGGGAAAGAGACTTTTTATTTTATTTATTTATTTTTTTCCTGAATCCCTCTCCCACCTCCCACCCCACATTGTCTTTCTGGATCATCCCCGTGCACCAGCCCCAAGCATCCTGCATCTTGCATCGAACATAGACCGGCACCTCATTTCTTACATGATAGTAAACAGGCTTCAATGCCATTCTCCCAAATCATCCCACCCTCTCCCTCTCCCTCAGAGGCCAAAAGTCCATTATATACCTCTCTGTNATAGCCTTGACTAGACGGACCTTTGTTGGCAAAGTAATGTCTCTGCTTTTCAATATGCTATCTAGCTTGTTCTAATCAGACACCTCCTAGAATATGCAGGTGGATTTAAGCCCACAAACTCAGAACTACAGAAAAATATTTATTCTCTTTTATTATTTTCGTCATTCTTTCTATTTTACTATCTTTATTCTTTTCACTTTTCACTCTCTTCATTGTTTTAATTAAATTCTTTTAATTTCTGTTTGGGCTTCCATTCAGCTGGGCAAAGAGGAAACCCAGCCTCAGGCCATGGTCTCTCCCCTCTTGTCATGCTGGGTGTCAGAATCCGGGCAGTGGAAGGCAGTCAGGGCAAGACAGACTCAGAGACATCTAACATCAAAGTGGTGGCCCCTGGAATTTCAGTTTTCCTACTGCTTCCCTAACCTTGCTGGGGCCTGGGAGTCTTGAGGAACTGTCCCAAGCAGCTTTCTTAACTCTAGAGTCTTGCCACCTTCCCAGAGCCCTGCCCGGAAATTAAGCAAACAGTTAAGAAAAAAAAAAAAAAAAACAGCTTTCTGGCTTCAATACTCAGCTCTGATACCTACTAACTATGAGATCAGCAAATTATATAACATATGTCTCAATTTCTTCATTTGTAAACTGGGAATATAGTATCTAATTCAATAGGTTGTAAGAAGTAAATACATGCCATGCACTTAGAATTCTGGCATACCAGAATGCCACACGTTTTGATGTTCACTAAAATGTAAGCCACGTGAGAGCAAGGATCTTTGTGCATTTGTTCCCTGCGCTTAGACTAGTTCATGGTGTATACAGAAATTAAGGAATGAATGAATGTTGAAAGATTCAGAGCATGTTCCTTCTTTGTCCCAGGACTTCAGAGTGCTCTGTTTTCTTTACTCTCCAGCCCTGGAAACTCCCTCTCCAGTCTCAGATAAACCTGTATTCATTTGGGTTTCTGGCCAATATGTTATTTCAGTACTATCTGACCCACACCTTCCCCACCCTTGCCCCCAAAGCCAGAAAGACATGTAGACTATGCTTGCTTTTCTCCTAACCATACTCCTTCACAGAAGCAAAGAAAAGACTTCACTACCCTGCATCAATAGAAGAGAAAGGAGGAAACATAGAAGAAACGCAAAGATTAAAAATTTCAAAATAGTATCCCATCCCAAGAGCTTTAACTCTTTCTTTTTTTTTTAACCTTTTAGTTTCTCATGAATGAGTCCAAGGGTTGTGCAAAATCATAGGGCTTTTTCTCGTGATCATTACATGAAATGAACTCATGCCTGGTCACATCAGCTGAATGTAATCTGTCTGTGATTCATGGCCCAGTTAGCATGTTGCTTTGTTGGTCAGAACAGCTTCCTCCTGACTCCCCTTGACAGGATGGGGCTGGTTCTTTGTAGCCAAGTCATTGGAGTCATATCACTGAGCAATTTGCCTTCTTTATTAAAACCTCTATTGCTTTTAGGTATACACAGAGCCCACACCTAAGCATACCACATATACTTTCTTAACAGAGGTGGGGCAAGAACCACAGTGCTTGTTTCCTGCCAAGTCAGTAATGCTCCTCGCCTCCACCCTTCGTTGACCTAGTTTGTCATTAGCTCTAGGCAGAGCAAATAGTCACCAGCCTTCTATTTATTGGCCAAAGCTATCTGGGTTTCTTTGCCAAAAGATACACCCAGGAAGGCTTCCTGCTCATATCCAATTACACTGGCTTTGCTACAAGTTGGAATCCTCCCATCCTTCATCTTCCTGAAGAGCACTAAAATTGGGGCCCAAAGTTAACTTGACTTCTTCTAAGACGGCAGCACCAGAGCCAAAAATTTTTCACTAACGTTTAATGAGATAGTTAAACACTTGGTTTCCAAACAGACCTGAAGCTAGTTTAGGGTTTTGTTTTCAAGCCAGATGTACTTTCTGGTTCCTAGTTTATCCAGGTATGGCTGAGACTTAGATTTCAGTCTAATCAGTGCTGCCTAGAGCTGAAGATGTGAGCAATCTTACTGGTAAAGACACCACTCCCTCAGCCTAAGTATTTTCCAGGGTTCACTACTATACCAAATTAATATGGGAATAATGATAAAGATTAGAAATGACATAATATGGAGGTAAGAGCCCTGGACTGAAATCCAAATATCTGATCCCAATCATGGCCTAGTTTCTATTAGCCCTTGGGAAAACCAGTGACTTGGTCTGGATTCATTCTTCCCATCTGTACATTGGGAGACATTTAAAAAAATATTTTCATATCCTACAGTTGTCCTTGCCTGTGGTAGCCCACTCATTGAAGCATTTACCCCTTTGGGAGGGCAGATACCACCTAGAACAAAGGTCAGCATCCATGCCCAGAACTGCTTCTTATTAAAATTCTCATTTTAAAAATAGTAATCACTAATTTTAAAATCTCTGTAAATACATTCAGCTTCCTTTATATAACAAAAGCAAGCCTTGACCAACCCATTTTTATTTGCCCAGGATTTTCTCAGTTTAGCCCTGAAAGTCCCATATCCCATGAATCCCTTCATTCCAAATCAAGAAAAGTGGTCACTCCACTTAGAGTTCCGGACCTACAATTTAGTTATGAACCACAGTGTAGAGATTATTGAAGAAAGAAGACACAGAGTGGTAAGAATGTGAGCTCCAGAAGGAGTCAGTGCTTCAGTCCTCTGAACAAACCACCCGAAAGAGAGATTTAAAATGAGAGCAATCATTTATTTCACTCGTGAATCTGAGCATGGAATGAATTTAGCTGGGTGTTTCCTGCTCAGAGCATCTCTTGAGGGTGCAGTCAAACATTGACTGAAACTGACACCATCTTGAAGCCTTCTTAACTTGCATGTCAGCACCTGGGCTGGGCACACATGAATAGCTAACAGCTCACTGTCCTCTCTTTCTCTCTCTCTCTGCCTCCATCTCTAGCACTTTCTCTCATATCCACATCATCTCCTCAGATGGCTCTCCTAGGGTAGCTGGACTCACACGGTGGCTGAAGGCTCCCAGAGCAAGTCCTAAGAGAAACTGGTGGAAATGGCATGGCCTTCTCCCATTTAGCCTTATGTAACACTGCATAACTTCTGCCATATTCTTTTCATTGAGCAAGTGTCTACCCAGGTTCATGAGAAGCGACGTAGACTCCACCTCTTGATGGAAAGAGCATCAAGGAATTTGCAGACACCTTTTAAAACCACCATAAGGAAGAAGGACACCTGCTCCTTCCAGCTCAGAGAATTTACTAGAAAAAGAAGAGAGGCAGGGGAAGCAAGATGTATCATGTGCTAGGGATCATTACCGGCACACTTCTCCACACCATAAGATCTGAGAGGCTGGCATCAGGCAAGGCAAGAGTTAAGAAGAAAACTAGAAGTAGAGAAGCCTCTGCTGCTTCCCATTCATAACTCTGGGAAGATGGCACCATATAGGGTACCAACAGTAAATGATGCAACAAAGTGAAAATGGCAGCACAGCCCAGCCAGGTAATGAAAGCATCAATTAACCAGAGCCTTCCTTGTGGCACAGGAGAAACTGAGAGTTTCCTGTCTGCCTCATGAAGGATGTGAGAAGATGATGTTGCTGCTGGCAAAGAGGCCACAGAGCAAAATGATGAGGTCATCCTGAGGTACTTTAAACTGGGAATCACAGGAGTCCTCAGACCTTAGGGAGAAGAAACTGGGACATCAGAGAAAATGGAAGAAAGGTGAGTCTGCAGGAAAGACCTCTGAACCAACTGAGCCAGGGAATAGACTGAGATTTCTCCAGAGACAGGTAAGCAAAGTGCTCCCAACCCCATCACCCGACTGACTGGACAAGGGCAAGATAAGAGCTCTGGCTCCACCTATCAAGATGGAGACAGGAGGAGCTACAAGACAGCAGACAACTGGTGGGCAGACCTGAGGCCTCTCTTCCCTGCCACCTTGCAAAGACAATGGAGTCATCTGAGAGTGATGAATATACCACAGATTGGCAGCTTTAAATTTCTGGTCCTTTCTTTCAGTCTCAACTCCCATTCAGGGTGGCAGCTGTGAGAAAAATCAGGTCAGCTCTAGAGAGAGAGAAAGCAAGATTTCTTTTTGCACATCCAAGTTACAGTGTCAAACTTGTCCCTGAGCAATATGAAAAACAGAAACCACTCTTTTGATTACCTTACTCCCAACCCTGCAGCCACAATAGCTCCTGTTGCTTACCTCTGGCTTGCCAACCCATTTGCTTCCTTTGTGTTTGTGCACTCTGCTTCCCTCTCTCTAGAATGTTCTCTCTGCTGGCTCTACATACCTTTCATATCTTACCTTAAATGTCAAATTTACATAACTAATCAGAACCAACTATATAGCACAGGGAACCCTGCTCAATGCTAAATCGTGATCTAAATGGGAAGGAAATCCAAGAAAGAGGGTATACATATATATATATGGCTGATTCACTTTGCTCTACAGCAGAAACTAACACAACATTATAAAGCAACTATACTCCAATAAAAAACTAAAACAATAAAATATAATAGCTGACATTTCATTTAGTAAAAAAATTAAAATAAATGCCAACTTCTGAGTTAGGCCTTCATACTGCTCTACCAAAATGGATCTACTCCTATTTTTCCCGATCTCAGTAGCTTTTTTTTTTTTTTAATAAATTATTCCTCACCCATCTACACTGTTCCCAACCTACAACTCTCCAGACTTGCCCATCTCAGGAAATGGTCCTACCCTATTGCTTTCTCCTTTGACCTCAAACCCACATCCAAAGGAATTGCAGTCCTAACAGTTCTCTCTCCAAACATATATTCTGAATCCACTCAGTTCTTACACTCACCTCTGCCACCACCTTCAAGCTAGGCCAGAAGCTTCTTGCCAGGCCTGACTGTGGTGCTAGCCTCCCTGTCTCTGCTCTTGCCTCTCTACCATTCCACGTCACACTCAACAAAATACTTTTAAAAGATAAATAAGCTCCTGCAATTCCTGTGATTTAAACCTTCAGTGGCCTCAAAAGTCTTCCCTTAGGCCCATGACACCTGCAGGTCCAGCCCTCAAGCTCTTCACCCAACAGCACATCTTCCTGGGGCCCTCATCTGCTCTGGATTCTTTAAAGTTGCCTTCCTGCCTCAAGGCCTCAGCAATTTCTCTACCTGTTGACAATCTCCCTTAGTGTCTTAACACAGATGGCTCCTTCTCATCATTCAAGTCTAAGCTTCAATGTTGTCTCCTGGAAAAGGCCTTCCCTGGGCTCCTCTGCCTCCATCAAGGAGTTTCTCTCCTTGTACTTTTTTTCTTTACAACACTTAACACTGTGATGAAATAGGCATTTCATTTGTTTACTTCTTAAATTATCTAAATTAGCCCTCCTTCACAAACATGCTTAGGTAAGCTCCCTGGTGCAGGTCTCTATATCCCCAACACCCAGAGCAATAAGTATCTCATAGATGCTCAGGAGGCAGTGAATGAACAAACAAAGGAATGAATGAACAGCTTGAAAACCAGTTATTCTTTGAGGAAGAAAAAGCATTTTCTTCGGGTCTGTTTCATCATCTGTGAAATAGACTTAAAGGGTTCTTTCAGTCTTCTGCTAAAGGACAAAGTCATGTCTGCCAAAATAGAGTAAAACTTTACTAGGTTAACAATACATTTAACACTTGGCAATAAGATAAGGTAAGCCTGAGTGAAATGTAAGTCCCTCATTTCAATAAATGATGAAATACATTGCCTGTGCTTCAGGTGTGTTTACATCTGGCTTTTAGCTTTCCTCTGGAATTTGGCTCCTCTGGGCTGGAGCTCAAATTTAAGTAAACACACACACACACAAAAACAACCAGAATCAAAACTCTGTTAACTGCAAATGGTTTGTTGTATCCCTACCTGGGGCAGTATTTTTTATTGTCTACAGTACTTGGTTTTCAACTGTGATTTATTTCTCAAGTTCTTCCTGATTTAAAAAAGAAAAGGAAACTAAGAGGGTGGAAGAAATACTCTTTTATTTTGGCAGGGCTCCCAGCTACATGGCTGCAGGTTGCTGCCTCTAGGCAAATGGCAATAGAACCCAGGACTCAAAGTTCTCTCTCAAAGTTATTTCTCTTTGAAGAACNCAAGTTCTTCCTGATTTAAAAAAGAAAAGGAAACTAAGAGGGTGGAAGAAATACTCTTTTATTTTGGCAGGGCTCCCAGCTACATGGCTGCAGGTTGCTGCCTCTAGGCAAATGGCAATAGAACCCAGGACTCAAAGTTCTCTCTCAAAGTTATTTCTCTTTGAAGAACTACAAAGTGACTCTAAATGTTCTTTGAACTTCAAAAAAAAAAAGCACATTTCAAGCTAGTCCCCATGGTGAATTTTTACCTCGTATAAAACATATCTAGCTTCATAGGCTAAAGGCATGAAAGAGTAAGTATGGAAAAAAAGTAGAAGTTTGAATAAGAAAATACTAACCAAAAAAAATATAGGAAATACATTTTAAAAACTTCCTAACTCTCTTCTCTACCTTCAGAATCAGATCCATCCTTCAAGGTGCACTCCAGAAATCACCTCCTCGAATAAATTTCCTTCGGTTTCTTAAGCCACTTTAAAATTTCCTTCCTCTCAATTCCTGCCACACTTGGCTTATAATTATTCAATTGATTTGACTCAGATTACAGATGGCCGTTTACATGCCCACCTCCCAGTAGACAAGGTGCCATTCACTGAACCATCTTCCCCACTGCCTGTAGGCACCGAGCAGGCAAGGACTCCCTCTAACTCACCTAGAATGTTCAGCAAGTCCTAAAAATCACACTTCTGTTATGTTCAAAATCATTATTGCCTTAATTCAAGTTATTAATAAAATATAGATACTTCTAAAAATTTTGTAAGAATTTTTAGTAACTACCTAGGGCTTTTTTAACCTTTTTATTTTAAAACATTTATAGTACACTTCATCTAGCTTTCCCCAATGGTGACACCTTGAATACAACATCAAAACAGGAAACTGACATTGGTACAATATCCTTAACTAGACTACAGACCATGTTTGATGTTCATCAGTTTTCACATGCACACATTTGTGTATGCGTTTCTATGTAATATAAGCATATGCAATTCCATGTATGTACAGTTATATAGCCAAAATCAAGACACAGTACTGTTCCATCATCACAAAGCATCCCTCTCATACTCAGTTTATATTCATTTCCCCACCCAACATCTATCCCTGCCTCTTGGTAGCCACTAATTTGTTTTCCAACTGTAGTTTTATCATTTTGAAAATGTTATATAAATGGAATTATAAAGTATACATAAAATATGTAAAGGTTTTAAAGTATAAAACCTCTTAATACTGACTTTTTTTTTACTGAGCACAATGCCCTCAAGAGCCATCCAAGTGGTTGTATGTATCAATTGTTCATTACTTTTTATTGCTGAATAGTATTCTACGGTGGGCTTCCTGATGGCTCAGACGGTAAAGAATCTGCCTGCAATACAGGAGACATTTTTTCAGATTCTTTTCTATTATAGATTATTATAAGATATTGAATATAGTTCCCTGTGCTATACAGTAGGTCCCTGTTATTTAACTATTCTATATATATATGTGCGTGTGTGTGTGTGTGTGTGTGTGTGTGTGTGTGTGTGTATCTGGTAATCCAAAACTCCTAATTTATCCCTTTCCCATTTCCCCCTTAGGTAACCATAAGTTTGTTTTCTGTCTGTGAGTCTATATTTTATAAATAAGTTCATTTGCATCATTTTTTAGATTCCACACGTAAGTGAAATCATATTTGTGTTTTTCTGTTTGACTTAGGATGATAATCTCTAGGTCCATCTCTGTTGCTGCCAATGGCGATATTTCATTCTTTTTTATAGCTGAGTAATATTCCATTATATATATGTACCACATCTTCTTTATTCATTCATCCATTGATGGACACTTAGGTTGCTTCCATGTCTTGGATTCTATAAATAGTGCTTATAACATGAAAGTTTTTAATTTTGATGCTGTCCAATTTATCAGTTTTTGCTTATATGAATAGTGTTTTTCATGTCATTTCTAAGAACAGTTCTCTTAACCTTAGGTCTAAAAGATTTTCTATGCTTTTAAAACTATAAACGTTTTACATTTGACATTTATATCTATGATTCATTCTGAATTACGGGCTTCCCTTGTGGCTCAACTGGTAAAGAATCTGCCTGCAATGCGGGAGACCTGAGTTCGATCCCTAGGTTGGGAAGACCCCCTGGACAAGGGAAAGGCTACCGACTCCAGTATTCTGGCTTGGAGAATTCCAGGGACTATACAGTCCATGGGGTCACAAAGAGTCAGATATGACTGAGTGACTTTCACTTTCAAAGTGTAGGGGATAGCTCATGGTTTATTATGCCTATGGATGCCCAATTACTCCAGCACAGTTCATTGAAAAGAATCTTTCTTCCACTGAATTACTTTGACTCTTTGCCAAAAATAAATTTGCAGTATATACTAAAAAGAGTGGAAAACATGTACTCAAACAAATACAGGTACACATGCATTCACAAAAGAACTATTCACAATAGCCAAAAGGTAGAAACAGTCCAAATGTCCATTGATTAATGAATGGACAGACAAAATCAGGAATATTATTTAGCCATAAAAAGAATGAAGCACTGATATATGCTACAAAGTGAATGAACCTCTAAACATTTTATAAATGAAAGAAGGCAGACACAAGAGGTCACATATTGTGTGATTCCATTTATATGAAATATCTTAGAAAGGTATATTCCTAGAGAGGAAATGCAGACCCAGGAGCAGGGAGGAGGGGGAAATTGGGAGGAACTGCTTAACAGGTACAAGATTTTCTCTGGAGGTGACAAAAATGTTTTGGACCTAGAGACAGCGGTTGCACAACATTGTGAATGCACTAAATGTCACTTTAAAATGGTTAATTTTATGTTATAGTAATTTGACCTCAATTGAAAAATAAAGCAGTTGAACAGATTTGTGTAGGTCTGTTTAATATATCACCCAGCCTTGATTACTGTTACTCTAAGTATATAGTTAATATCATACTTTTCATATATAGAGCCAACTACAGGTGATCTATATAAACAGATGCTCTCTCCTCACCAAACTTTTTCTCTCTCTGTGCTGGGGGTTTTCCCTCAGAGGCACCGATCCCTTTATCTAAAATACATTCACAGGCCCACTATTATTAACTTCCCTATTAAATGCTGGTAGAAGTTAGTTTTGCTGACACAAATTGACATAAGGTCTAAAGAAACTGGAGATTCAGTTTAAGTTAATTCATATTATCACTTTAATTTTCTGCTTACCCACCTTATTGTTTAAAATATTCTCCTCAAGTATTAAGTGTAATATTTGTATGTATTATTCAAAATTGTATACATGATGAAAGTGAGGAGAGTTTTTACCTTGCTATTACTCTCTAAAGTTAGAGCATGAATAACTAGCTTATCAAGATACTTAGACTTTTAGAATTTTATTTAATTCTGGGTTTCACACTAGTGAGAAATCTCCTGGCAGGCATTTCAATAATACCCATAAACTGTCACCAGGAGCTGTACTGGAATTACACCATCTTCATGGAGCCATGGGACACCCCAACCTCCCACTCACAGAAGGCTGAACCTATAACCGGTTTCTTCACCAGCCAGGCAGGAGGCTAATTGGGCTGTACAGTTCCATCTCATGCCTGTGTGTGACAAACTGAAGAGCTCAATTGTCTTACCACACCTACAATTTGCTGACTTTGTGGATCTGATGTGAAGATTGATTTTTGCTGCCTTATCCTTCTTCTTGATCTTACAGTGAGATAATAAAAAGAATCAGCTCATGTCAAATTCCTGCTTAAAATCTTCCACTGACCTCAGAATAAAGTCTATCACTCCCAGCACATCACACAAGCTCCTAGGCTCTCCAGCCCTCTCTGGTCCCTTCTCCAACTCTGCCTCCCAGTCTTATATCATAATATTTCACTTCCAACACTTTGCCATATCCCCACTTGGCCCAGTGCCTTTGCATATGCTGTCACCCTTCAAGCCTGGCTCAGGATAAATCCTACCTGAGAAGTTCTCTGTGACTTGTCACAGTCATTTAGGGGTCTCACTGAATTACTCTCTTCTACAGTAAATCTTACCTTAGTTGTCAGTTCCTTATTGACTTGTCTTTCTCCCTCATGAGACTAAAGACAGATTGTGCCAGGAATATAGCAGGAGCTCAACAAATGTTTCCTAAATAAACACCCTTATTAATTCATATAAGAGATACTTCTTGAACACCTGTAAAGTGCCAGATACTGTTTTCTACATGGCAATATAGTACTTTGGGCTTCCCAGGTGACTCATCAATAATGAATCCTCCTGAAATCCAGAAGATTAATATTCGATGCCTAAGTGAGGAAACCTCCCTGGAGAAGGAAGTGGCAACCTGCTCTAGTATCCTTGCCTGGAGTCCCATGGGCAGAAGAACCTGCTGGTTTCAGTCCATGGGGTCGCAAGAGTTGGACACAACTTAGCAACTAAACCACCACCATCAAATAGCAGTTTGCAAAGCAGGCAAAAATCCCTTCCTTCTTGGACTTCAATAAGTACTTGATAAAATTTTAGGTGGTGATAAGGTATATGAGAAACATCAAAGCAGAGTGAATGGGTGAATGAATGAATGAAGAATTTGGAGTTAGAAATCAGGCCATTCAGACTACTGCCATAGAAGTCAATTGTATTGCTATAAATTCAAACTTGAAATTGCATGGATTTATTTTTCATTTGTACACATTTTACAAATATGTATAGACAGTCTTTTAGATGCCTAGGTCTAGGATACAGCCTAGCCATTGCTCTAGGTCTAGAATACAGCAGGACGCAGTCATTTTTATTTCTGTTCTTGTAGAGCTTACATGTGAGTGTTAATAAGTAAATATATATTATCAGAGGCTGGTAAGTGCTTTGAGGAAATAAAGCAAATTAAAAGGCAAAGAGGGCTTCCCTGGTGGTCCAGTGATTAAGAATCCACCTGCCAATGCAGGGGACACAGGTTTGATCCCTGGCCTGGGGCCCCATGCCACAGGGCAACTAAGCCCATATGCCACAACTGCTGAAGACTGGGCACCCTAGAACCCATGCTCCACAAAGAAACTTTTGAGTGTATATGGTGGGGTGGAGTGAGTAATTTATATTTGAAATTATCGAGGAAGAATTCACAAAGAAAGCAGCATCACTGTAGAGAACTGAAGGGAGTGAGGGAGTGAACCACTGCAGATGGAAAGCGCAAAGGCCCTGGGGCAGGGAGAAGCCCTCAAAACCTGAAACCTGCTCCTAATACACAGTAGAACTGTACATTACAGCTGAGAGCACACTAGACTGAGAGCCAAAGAGATCCAGGTATGAGACCCAGGGACTCCACTTACTGGTTGTATGGCTTTAACCAAGTTTTTAATCTCAGGTCTCCAATTCTTCATTTGTACAGTTAATGCCTATCTGAAAGTGTGGTCATGCTACTCCAGTAGAATGATGGACTAAATTGATATAAGACAGATTAACAGGAGAAAAACAAATTCAATTTTGTAAGTACAAGAGCCCAATAAAAAATATGACTCAAAGAAGTGACCAAAGCAGGCAGCTTTCATACCTGTCCGACAAGAAACCAGTAGTAAATTAGTAAAGAAGTAACAAGGCTTGATTATATGTCCTTCTTAGCCCTAAATTCTCTCCCTGTCTCTGGTGATAAGGATGCCTTCTAGCTTCCTGGTACAGGGAGGGTCCCTTTCACATGGAAGATGTCTTGCTTTCAGGGGTACAAAGGAAGGTCAGAGTGTTTTTGCACCAAATGTTTCTTTGGTAACTTTAATTGAAAGTAATCAACACATCAAAATGGCATATTTGGGGGTAGCATATTTTGCGTGTGCTAAGTCACTTCAGTTGTGTCCAGCTCTTTGCAACCCCATGGACTATAGCTCACCAGGCTCCTCTGTCCATGGAATTCTCCAGCATATTCTACTTTCCTTCAGTTCTGCTTTTTCAAAGGTTATGTAAGGCAGCAAGTCAGTTCAGTTGCTCAGTTGTGTCCGACTCTTTCCGACCCCATGAATTGTAGCACACCAGGTTTCCCTGTCCATCACCAACTCCTGGAGCCTACTCAGACTCATTTCCATTGCATCAGAGATGCCATCCAAGCATCTTATCCACTGTCATCCCCTTCTCCTCCCGCTTTCAATCTTTCCCAGCATGAGGGTCTTTTCCAATGAGTCAGTTCTTTGCATCAGGTGGCCAAAGTATTGGAGTTTCAGCTTCAGCATCAGTCCTTCCAATACATTTTCAGGACTGATTTCCTTTAGGATTGACTGTCAGGCAAGGAATACACCAAAATGTTAAAAATAGTTGATGGGTGCTTTTTTTTTTTTCTTTTTTAACAATCAATACTTACCTGTCCTGTGCTCCATTTCCTCAGAGCCAGTCTGATAAATTGTGATAAGTAGTGGAGGATGCTTAGTGCAATGTGGTGTGGAAAGCTGCCTCTGCCACAGAAAACTGTTCTCTTACTGCAGAGGCCTCCTGAAACCAATGCCTGAGGTCCAAGGTTCATCAAAAGGCCTGCAGTGCTGACAGTTTGAAAGGAAGTAAGCTTTCGATTTCTCAGATCACATCCAGTAAGAACAGGGGTTTTAGATGCCAGACATTGTACTAGTGTTTCTTACAGTCTCATTTAAACCCCCAACAGTCCTATAAGTTAAGTACTGGCATTCTCATTTTATGTTTGAAGAAACTAAGGTACAGTCAGTTCAGTTGCTCAGCTGTGTTCAACTCTTTGCAACCCCATGGACTGCAGCACACCAGGCCTCCGTGTCCATCACCAACTCCTGGAGTCCACCCAAACCCATGTCATTTGAGTCGGTGATGCCATCCAACCATCTCATCCTCTATGGTCCCCTTCTCCTCCTGCATTCAATTTTTCCCAGCATCAGGGTCTTTTCAAATGAATCAGTTCTTTGCATCAGTGACCGAGGTATTGAAGCTTCAGCTTCACCATCAGTCCTTCCAATGAATATTCAGGACTGATTTCCTTTAGGATGGACTGGTTTGATCTCCTTGAAGTCCAAGGGGGACTCTCAAGAGTCTCCTCCAACATCACAGTTCAAAAGCATCAAGCATCAATTCTTTGGTGCTCAGCGTTCTTTATAGTCCAATTCTCACATCTGTGGCTCAGCTGGTAAAGAATTCGCCTGCAAAGGAAGAGACCTGGGTTCAATCTCTGGGTTGGGAAGATCCCCTGGAGAAGGGAAAGGCTACCCACTCCAGTATTCTGGCCTGGAGAATTCCATGAACTATATAGTCCATGGGGTCGCAAAGAGTCAGACACAACTGAGCAACTTTCACATCCATGCATGACTACTGGAAAAACCATAGCTTTGACTAGACAGACCTTCAGTGGCAAAGTAATGTCTCTGCTTTTTAACATGCTGTCTGGGTTTGTCATAGCTTTTCTTCCAAGGAGCAAGCATCTTTTAATCTCATGGCTGCAGTCTCATCTGCAGTGATTTTGGAGCCCAAAAATATAAAGTCTGACACTGTTTCCATTGTTTCCTATCTATTTGCCATGAAATAATGGGACAGGATGCCATGATCTTCATTTTTTGAATGCTGAATTTTAAGCCAACTTTTTCACTCTCCTCTTTCATCACAAATGACACCACCCTTCTGGCAGAAAGTGAAGAAGAACTAAAGAGCCTCTTGATGAAAGTGAAAGAGGAGAGTGAAAAAAAAAGGTACAGAGAAGTGAAATAATTTCCTCAAGGGCACACAACTAATAAGAGATGGAGTGAGGATCCAAATGTAAATAATGACTCCAGAGTCCACAATGACTGCAACACTTGCCCACCCATTTTAATGGAAGACAGAAAAAAAAAATCAATCCTATATATCTCCTCATTCTAGTGGTGAGGAGTTAGGCAGCAGAGGATCCAATAGAAAATTTCTGGATGAGGTCTGTAGGAACCCTCTGGGTCTGGCACTTACTAACTTTTTGTAATTTGGGGCAAGTCATAACCCCTCCAAGTCTTGGCTTTCTTATTCATTAAGGAAATAGTGTTCCTGGACTTTCAAGCCTCCCAGGATGGCTATAAAGATCAAAGGAGATGAAACACATGAAAGTACTGTGGAAACTACCCAGTGCCATACAAGTAAAAGATATTAGCCATAATGCTTTTAGTGTGGAACTCTAAGAATGTTAAACTGACACCAGATTGCTCTGAGAAGCTCCCCTAAGAGTCATTCTCAAGGAGTATATCATATGACCCCACAGAAATTTTCTCCAGCTGTGGCCTGACAATAGTGATGTGCTATTTGGAACAAAGCCCCTGATTTGCCCCAAATTGCAATGCTCTGTGCAGTAACACCTACCCAGGACTAAAGGACAGAGGCAAGCTGAATAATGGCATTCATGCAACCCAAATCCCGACCTGGGAGGCCATTCAGGGAACTTACTGAGATTCAAGCAGTAAGGTCTTTCTTGATTCACATAGCAGAACATAAGAGGCAAACAATAATGTTGCCTATGACATGCTAGGCCCTGTCAGTGCTAGGCTTTTTAAAAACATCTTCTCTAAGCCTCACAGCATACCTGCTATTATTCTCCACATTTTACAGTTAAGAAAGCTGAGATTTCAGAGAGGTTAAGGGGCTTGCATTCCAGGCAGCTAAAGGGATAAGGGGAAAATTATGGTGACATAATTTTGTTCCTCCATTTCAGTTCCAGTAAAGTTATTTATTTTTTAGTTCAGTTCCTCAAAAATGAAGATAAATCAGATTAATTTATGGGTTTCTCTTGACATGTTAGGTGAGTAAAACTGACATTTATTCAAAATATTTTATTATAACATATAACAGTATTTTGAGACCAACATTTGACTGCCAGACTCTTATGAAAATCATGTAAATAGAAAATAATTTTGTCTAATTTCTCTCAAATAACAGGGAAAGCTTTTTCATTTTTAATTGAGAGAAATGAAAGGAATATTTAAAAGTGTGACCCATCCTTAATGTCAGTAATATATAAACTCATGTGATTCTACAAGTTTGTTTAACAAATACCCTCCCAAAAGAACAGACAGTTCACAAAGGAAGAAATATAAAATTTTTATCAAACATATGGAAGCCCACTAATAATGAAGTATATTCAAAGTAAAACAACGATACCTCACATCTTATATGCTGAATAGAGATTTAAAATTTTTTAATATTGGTAAATGTACATTCTCATGCAGAACTGTTAGAACTGCATATTAGCACCTTTCTGGAAAGTGATTTGGGGAACTACGTATAAAGACCCTCAACAATATGCTCTTTGTCTATGGTAGCATAAATATGGCCATAAATTCCCTGTTTCTTCCCCTAGAAAATGATGTGGTCTACTTCACCCACCTCTGGAATCTGACCTGTGACTGCTTTGATCAACAGAGCATGCTGGAAGAGCCAATGTGCCAGTTTCAGGCCTAGCCTTCAAGAGGACTGGCAGTTTCCATCTCCCTTCCCTCAGGAGCCAGTGGAGAAACCCACATTGGAGGGGATCTTAGGCCCCAGCCAACAATCAGCACCAATTTGTCAGGCATGTGAAAGTCACCTAGGAAGTGGATCCTCCAGCCCCAGCCAAACCACTTCGGCCAGTTAACATGAAGAGCAAAGAAAAAATTTCCCCAAATTGCAAAATTGCAAGCAAATGAATGACTGCTGTTGTTTTAAGTGATTAGGTTTAAGTTTTGAGTAGATGTTGAGTTCAGTTCAGTTCAGTCACTTAGTCGTGTCCAGCTGTTTGCGACCCCATGAATCGCAGCACGCCAGGCCTCCCTGTCCATCACCAACTCCCGGAGCTCACTCAGACTCACCTCCATCGAGTCAGTGATGCCATCCAGCCATCTCATCCTCGGTCATCCCCTTTTCCTCCTGCCCCCAATCCCTCCCAGCATCAGAGTCTTTTCCAATGAGTCAACTCTTCTCATGAGGTGGCCAAAGTACTGGAGTTTCAGCTTTAGCATCATTCCTTCCAAAGAAATCCCAGGG
>SJYV01054269.1:101983-160132 GCA_006410875.1 Neotragus pygmaeus
TGTATGGATGTGAAAGCTGGACTATAAAAAAAGCTGAAGGCCAAAGAATTGATGCTTTTGAACTGTGGTGTTGGAGAAGACTCTTGAGAGTCCCTTGGACAGCAAGCAGATCCAACCAGTCCATCCCAAAGGAAATCAGTCCTGAATATTCACTGGAAGGACTGATGTTGAAGCTGAAGTTCCAATACTTTGGCCACCTGATGCAAAGAACTGATTCATTGGAAAAGACCCTGAAGCTGGGAAAGATTGAAGGCAGGAGGAGAAGGGGATGACAGAGGATGAGACGGTTGGATGGTATCACCGACTCAATGACATGAGTTTGAGTAAACTTTGGGAGTTGGTGATGGACAGGGAAGACTGGCGTGCTACAGTCGATGGGGTCGCAAAGAGTCAGACATGACTGAGCGACTGAACTGACTGATATAAAATATATAAATCTTCTTATCCATTTGTCTATCAATGAGCAGTTTTGTTTTGCCCACGTAAATAATGTATCAGTGAACACAGAAGTGTGTATAACTTTTTAAATTACTGTTTTCATTTTCTGTGGATAAAAATACCCAAGAGGAATTGTTGGATCATGTATTATATTTTTATTTTGAGGAATCTCTATGCAGTTTCATGTAGTGGCTGCACCGATTTATATTCCATTAACAGTGCATGAGGATTCCTTTTTCTCCACATCTATTTGTCATCTTTTTGATAATAGCAGTTCTGACAGCTAATATCTCACTGTGGTTTTGACTTGCATTTCCCTAGTAATAAGTGATGTTGATCCACCTTTTCATGTGTCTGTTGGATATCTGCATGTCTTTGGAAAATGTTTATTCACATATTCTGCCTTTTTTTAATGGTATTTGGACTTTTTTGAAGTTGAGTTGTATGGCTTTATATATTTTAGATATACATAGAATATATCATTTGCAAATATCTTCTCCCATTGCATAGGTTGCCTTTTCATTTAGTTGACAGTTTTTCTGTGCAAAACTTTTTAGTTTGGTATAGTCCCATTTTGTTTATTTTTGCTTTTATTTCCTTGGCCTAAAGACATATCAAATATAATATATATATATATATATATTGCTAAGATTGATGTCAGTGTATTGCCTGCATTTTCTTTGACAGATCTGACATTTTTACAGCTTCAGATCTGACATTTAAGTCTTTAATCCATTTTTAGTTTATTTTTGTATGTGCATGTGCTCAGTTACTCAGTCGTGTCCGACTCTGTGATCCTTTGGACAGTAGCCCACCATGCTCCTCTGTCCATGGGGTTTTTCAGGCAAGGACACTGGAGCGGGTTGCCATTTCCTCCTCCAGGGGATCTTTCTATGATGTGATAAAGTACTTCAGTTTGATTTTTTTCATGTAGCTGTCCAGTTTTCACATCTTTTATTGAAGAGGTTGTCTTTTCCCCCATTGTATATTCTTGCCTCCTTCAGCATAGATTACTTGACCATATAGGCCTGGGCCTATTTCTGGGCTCTCTATTCTCATCCATTAATTTGTTTTGTGACAGTACCATAATATTTTGATTACTGTAGCTTCACAGCATAGTTTGAAATCAAGGACAGAAATACCTCCAGCTTTGTTTTTCTTCCTCAAGGATAATTTGACTATTCAGGGCCTCTCATGTTTCCATACAAATTTTTGAATTATTTGTTCTAATTCTGTGAAAAATGACATTGGTATTTTGCTAGGGATTGCAGTGAATCTGTAGACTGTCTTGAGTAGTGTGGCAATTTTAACAATATTATTTCAATTCAGGAGCATGAGGGATCTTTCCATTTACGTCCTCTTAAACTTCTTTTACCAGTGTCATATAGTTTTTTGAGTAGGTCTTTTAAATCCTTAGTTAGATTTATTCCTAGGTATTTTATTCTTTTTGAGACAATTGTAAATGGGGTTCTTCTCTTAATTTCTCTGACAGTGTAATTAGTCCACTGAAATGCAACAGATTTCTGTATATTAATTTTGTATCCTACAACTTTACTGAATTCATTGATGAGTTCTAATAGCTTTGTGATGGCATCTCTAGGATATTTTATGTGTAGTATCATGTCATCTACAAACAGTGACAATTTTACTTCTTCCTTTCCAATACGGATTCCTCTTCTTTTTATAGTCTGATTGCTGACTAGGACTTCTAATACAATGCTGAATAAAAGTGGCAAAGTAGAATCCTTGTCTTGTTCCTGATCTTAGAAGAAATGCTTTCAGCTTTCCACCTCTGAGTATGATGTTAGCTGTGGGTTTTTCACATATGTGCTGTGCTAAGTCACTTCAGTCATGTCCAACTCTTTGCAACCCCCAAAACTGCAGCCCACCAGGCTCCTCTGTCCATGGGGTTCTCCAGGCAAGTATACTGAAGTAGGTTGCCATGCGCTCCTCCAGGGGATCTTTCTGACCCAGAGATCGAACCTGTCTCTCTCATGTCTCCTGCATTGGCAGGTGGGTTCTTTACCACTGGCGCCACCTGGGAACCCCTGGGTTTGATATATATGGCCTTTATTATGTTGAGATATATTCTATGCCCACTTTGTTGAAAATTTTTATCATAAATAGATGTTGAATTTTGTCAAAAGTTTTTTCTGTATCTATTAAAATGATCATAGTGTTAATTCTTCAATTTGTTAATGTGGTGTACCACACTGATTGAAGAATTTGAACCATCCTTTCATGCCTGGTATACAGCCCAATAGATTATGTTTCATGGTTTATGATCCTTTTAATGTATGGTTGAATTCAGTTTGCTAATATTTTGTTGAGAATTTGTATGTCTATGATCACAAGGGATACTTTGAGGTAGTGTCTTTGTCTGTATTGACATCTGGGGA
This sequence comes from Neotragus pygmaeus, assembly GCA_006410875.1. Lineage (NCBI taxonomy): Eukaryota > Metazoa > Chordata > Mammalia > Artiodactyla > Bovidae > Neotragus > Neotragus pygmaeus. The sequence goes on from SJYV01054269.1 coordinate 104,821, forward strand.
TATCAGCCACATAAAAGGAGTTTGGAAGCATTCCCTCCTCTTCTGGTTTTTGGAATAGTTTGAGAAAAACAGGTGTTAACTTACTTAAATGTTTGGTAGAATTCACATGTGACGCATCTGGTTTTGGACTTTTGTCCGGGAGGCTCTGCTGTAAGGTGTCCCCAGCAGCTCATGAGAGAGCTTCTTGATGGAGTCTGCGACACAGGAGGATCTGTGTCCCTCTGATGCCCATCAAGAGCCCAGTTGCCTCCCATCTTCCCCTGCACCTGCCCAGTCATGCCGCTCACAAATCGGTACTCTGGATGGAATGAGACAGAAATGAGCCTCTTTGAGCAGCCCACAAAACTGTGAGGGCAAGGTGCTCATTCATACACTCTCATTTTCTCCCACAGGATAAATCACAAATTGAAAAGATCTCTCTTGGCTCTAAGCAGTGCTGTCTTGGGTGATACAGAACAAGTTCCTCTTACCCACTCCAGTGCATCAGATGTTTTTTAGTGGTGTGCTAGAACTTCTTCACTGGAAATTTTTGACTTCCACAATGGCTCTCTTGTTCATGGATAACTGTCTAAGACAGTGTTTTCCAGGGGTTCTTGGTCTGTAGCCAAGAAGGGCTGACAGGTCATTGCAGGGTCTAGGGCCAGGACCAAGGTCCAGTTGCCTATTACCCGATGCATGGGTGGGCAAGACCTCTGGATTCCTTGGTTTACAGCACTGGATCCCACAGCTTCCACAAAGGCACTTTTGTCCTTGGAAGGATGCAAAGTTGTTGTTGGAAGAGGGCCACAAACGAGGGATGTCTTAGTCAGCAATATGTTTGACGTCATTCCCCAAACAGTCCAGCCCTGTATCTTTCAGCAAGCTGAGCAATCCAGGAATAGAACAATGTGGACATTCCAGATTTCTTTACTTTAAAATTCTTGGATCTATCAATTACCTAACTCTCAACCTCCAGCTCCATTCCTACAATTCCCAGCTTCATCCCAATACAGTATTGCCTCTAAACTTTGAACACCACCACCCCTGCCCCGCCCCCCGCCAGCATTGTCCATTCCACGCTTGTCCTTTGGATCTGAAATGAACTTGGCTTCTCTGATTTGATCCCCTCCTATTACCTGGTCCCATCCATCCTTGGTGGCTCAGATGGTAAAGAGTCTGCATGCTAATGCAGGAGACCCAGGTTCAATCCCCAGGAAGATTCCCTGGAAAAGGGCATGGCAACCCACTCCAGTATTCTTCCCTGGAGAATTCCATGGACAGAGGAGCCTGGCAGGCTACAGTTCATTGAGTTGCAAAGAGTCGGACGTGACTAACTGACTAACACACACACACATCCATCCTGAGTATCTACTACAAAAGATCAAGCCTAGGTTCGCAGATCAAATTAGTCATTAGCCAGAGGCATGAGACTACCACTGAGCTTATCTAGTGCTCCTCCTGGGAAGAAGTGGGCAACAGTACATGATGGTTGGACATGTTACAATTATCATGATTATAGTCAGAAGGAGGGTACAATTCTGCCAGGCTGTCTGCTACTTCTACCACCATCACCAGCAGTTCGTTTCCATGTCCTGGGTGTGTCAGAAGGAGTGGTCTGGCTCAGCTGACCACCACCAGAAGCAACAACTGATTTATCAGGTATAGCAGAAATAAACTGAGAGACTGAGGCATGAAAGTAGAGAAGACTATGAGCTTCCTAAGAATTGTGTGTCTTATTCATAATTGCCTGTCTAGAGTATGCCAGTGTCTAATATGTGAGTAGGTTCTCAATAAACTTGTTGAAATAATTAATTAGGAAAAGAGTGGTACTATCTCTGACCTGTATCTTGTTGTCGTTGTTCAGTCACTCAGTCATGTTTAACTCTTTGCAACTCCATCTTACTCCATCTGACAGTCCTTTAAAGGAATTTAAGTCCAAAACATGTATTGTTCCGATCATGGTGCAAGGCCTTATATGATAGACAAAGAGTTACATGTAATCTTTACATGTAAAGGAAGTATATAGCTTCCTTTAAGCAAAAAGGCGGACACATTTTAGATGTTTTTGTGTTAAGAGTTTCACTAGAGTTATGGATAAAGAACTGTGAGTACAGATAGTGCTATTAGGAGTAATTTATTCTATTAAAGTTGGGAGCCTACAGGAAAAATAAAAAGTGACATATGAGGTGGGTCTTGAAAGAAGAAGCAGTATCTCAGGGGAACTTATAATGAGGAGACTGAAATTGATCACACAGTAAGGACTCTGAGGAACAGCTCCAGCCTGATAGCAGAATGAGTTCAGGGTTGCTAGTGCCCCTCTGGCAGACAGAGCTAAGTGACAGAGACAGTAGTCTCTATCACAGAGAGCCTAGGATATACTGGAGATGTCCTAGAAGATCCCTGAGGACATATATTGCAGGCAGAAGGCTAAAGACAATTACAGAACTTTCCCAAGATCAGCCAGTGGTCCATACAGCTCAGCGTGGAAGATGTCTCAAGATACTGGTCAGTTTAAGGCCCTGTCAAGAGGGTTTCTGGGCTCTTCTGGGCAAGCCTTGTCTAAGCATCTAAGTCTAATGAGGTGGGTCAGAGCCGAGATGGAGAAGTCTGGGACTCATAGATGGCCTGGAACTACTTGAGTCTAGCTAGCTTTCTGTGGTCACCCCACACAGGAATCTCCTGTGCAATTTCCCCAGCTCCTGAGCTCACCAAAGAACAGAACTTCCCTGGAGATTTGGGCTGGTCTACACATAAAATAAAGGACATCATTTTACCTGCAGTCACCTATACAATCTATAGAATACAGGCTGAGGCCCAGATACTGAAGTCCATGTGGGAAGAAAAAGTCCATGATCAGTAAAGATGATATGTAGATGTATTAAAGTCAGCAAGTTGTCTCTTGATTATTTAGAAGACAAAATAGAAACTTCACTGAGCAAGAAACCAGTTACACAAAATTAGAGGAAGTGAGACCCCAAGCAGCACTGAATGCAGGTGACATAAAGATCCCAAGAAGCAACTCAGGCCATGAATCAGGATATTCATATACTTCCCAGAAGCGTCATCAGAGCTCCAGCTGCAACACTGCTACTTATTGTATGCCTGATGTTTTTGTTGAGTTCAGTTCAGTCACTCAGTTGTGTCTCTTTGATGTTTTTGTTAATTATTGATAAATAAGTATTACCAATAGAATATTAGAATAGAGAAAACATTCATTTGTTAAGGAAAAAATGAACCTCATTTAAATTATTTGTATTATGAACTAGGATTAATGAGTAATGACAATAACAGTACAGAAGTTTCACCTTTCAACACACTTTCCCAATCACTGCTGTATACGGTGTTCATAAATTCTGATGAAATAGGCAGATAACACACTAACAGAGAGGTTATGTTATCTGCACCTCCCGTGAATTCACAGCAAAACAGGAGTCAAGCCCAAGAAGGCTGATTCCCAATCCTGTGGTTTCCTAATCCTGGCCAAGGATGGCCACCAGGAAAACCACTGTGACCCACTGATTTAGCCATTTCCAGAGTTCATCTGTCAGACGCTTTCTATCTGAGTCGCTCTGATGAATTCCTGTACCTGACTGTTCAGCAATCAAAGCACCTGAGTTCTTAAATACCTATTACATACTTTATGAAAAGGTTTCATAGTAGCATTTGAAACAAAATCATCCTCATCTTTCTTTTATGATGCATGTTCCCTTTTGCATGTAATAAGAGGAATAAAAAACAGACTAGCTTTATATCAGGTTTTTACATGTCTAAAGTCACAGTCTGGATAACTATGTTGAGAGTAGATAAGACATGCTGCTTAGGAGTGCTGAGGAACAATTTATCAAAACTGAGATCTCCACACATTCCCTTATTTTAAAATTTGAATTCAGCAATCAGGAAGGATGCCAATGAAGTCTTTAACCTATTTGCCATTATGTGGAAAATGCCCAGGGCCCAACCCTGAGCAAACAGACACTCCCTTGGTGGACGCCTACTGGTCCCCAGTCTCTCACAGCCTGGTCTCACTACACCTCACCTCTGGTCACCCACATGCTCACAGCCACCTCAAGACAGAATACGTGTCTGCTTCCCCATCTAGTGCTCCACTTGTAGATTTGCCTTGTCAAGAGTTCCAGCTCTGTTCTCTACTATTAATTAGCACAAGCTTGAAAAGAAACATTAGCCCACATGTTGGATGGGTAATAAATTTACACCAAAATCACAGAGGGACGAACAGAAAGTCCAGCAAAATAGTTTAATGCACTTGGCAGCAAGCATCAAGTAAAAATGTCTTGCTTTTCTTTTTAAATTTATTTTTGTTGATATCTGCTGCTGATATTACTCAGATTGCAGCTACAAAAAATGCCAAAGGACAGAGGAAGGAAATAGGGAAGGAACGAAATAAAGGAAGAAGAAAGTTAGCTGCCCAGGAGGCTCTAGCCTCACCTCCGAACTTCGAAGTTTTGCTCAAAACTACTAAGTGCGTTATACTTGCCTATCAAGTAGTTTAAAATGTCAGTTTTTTAAAAGAATATCTTCCTAATAGTTAAAGAAAACTCAATGGCCTGATATTTATGGATAGAATTTAAGAGACTATGACATCTGAATGGAGAGATTGAAAGGTAGGAAATTCCTTCTGAAACTTCTTACATCATGACATTCTTAGATTTTAAAACAAAATTCAAACTTGCTTATGAGTTGCAGGCAAAAAATGTTGCCTGCCATTCCAGCAAACAAATATTGCCTGCCAACAAGCCATCAGCCACAGCAGCCGCCCCCACAGGTATTTGCTGAGGAAATCAGGATGGAGAAAAACAGGATACAGGGCCTAGATAAGATGCATATATAAGGAATAACTTCAATGAGCCCAGACTCTTGCACCTTCCCACACATAGGAAAGTACAAAAACCATTAATTTGAGGTATCTGCTTTTGTGATTGGCTGTAATCTTTTGATGTTTGACTACATGTTTTGTTTGTTTTCTCCTGGCAAAAACTCCTATACTGTACATCCTGGCTCTTTTCCTTACCTCTTCAGAATTGTTCCTCAGAGCTATCTGAGAAGCTGTCTCCTAGGCTATAGTCCTCAGTAAGGTCCCCAAATAAAACATACACTGCAATTTTAGGTTGTACATTTTTCTTCAGTCAGTTGTCTTCAAAAAAAGTTCTTGCAATACTCATCCTAAAAGAAAACCACAAGATTCCTCCTGTCATGTTCTGAGATTAGAGTATACCCTAGCCTGTTCCTCTTTTGTAATCCATAAGCTTTTCTCTGAAGCCAGACTCCCCAGGTTCAAATCTCAGTTCTGCCACTCAGGATAAAATACTGTCCCTTTTCCATCACTTAGTATTTTGAGTACGTGACTGAACCCTTTTTTGCCTCACTTTTCTCATCTGAATAAAGATAACAATATTACCTACCTCATAAAGTTTGTGAAAGGATTACATGAATTAATGTACCTAATGCATTTAGAATGATGCCTGACTTGTAAATAGCACACACATACTGTGTGCTATTACTATTTCCTCTTAAGAATAAAGACATCCTATATAGGCTTGCAATTTCAACTAGCATTGGTTATGCAAATACCAACCACAAGCCTCAGGAAGAACAAAAGGTAATGGTAAAACACATTCCACTAGGTAATTTTAACCAGTGAGCTGTCATTTCACTTACTTTTCCTCCCCTTGATCACCCTTTTGATCTAGAGATACAAAAAAAGGTGATGAACTTGAAAGCCAAGCAACACGTAGGAATCAGGAAATACAAAACCGGTGCCTTCCAGACTAGTCAGCCCCTTACTGGGGGAATGCTCCACCTGGCCCAGCACTGCTTTGTCACAGGGCTCAGCCTCTCCACTGCCTACTTACTCCCTGGTTACAAAAGCACAGAGGAATAGAGAGAAGTCTGTGCCAGTGTTAGCAAACTTCCAGAGTTATAAGATACAGCAGAAAGGGCAATCAGAGAATCAGATCTGGGAATCAGGGCTCTCATCCTGGCTCTGAGTGACCTGTGATGAGTCACCTGAATTTACCCTTCTGTTTCATACAGAATGAGAATGCCTATGCTATATACCTTATTAAGATGTTGTGAAAATTAATTGAAATAAGGCATGTGAAGGCATCTTGAGAAGTATAAAGTACTATAAAAAGTTTCAATAATAATAGCTAGTATAGCGTATCAGTGAAGCAGTGAAGTTGCTCATTCGTGTCCAACTCTGCAATCCCATGGACTGCAGCCTACCAGGTTCCTCCATCCATGGAATTTTCCAGGCAAGAGTACTGGAATGGATTGCGATTTCCTTCTGCAGGGGATCTTTCCAACCCAGGCATTGAACCCAGGCCTCCGGCATTGCAGGCAGACAATTTACCGTCTGAGCCACCAGGGAAGCCCAGCATTAGTACAGCCTTCCCTAAAGGTAGCAGATGTTATAAAAAATAAAAGTTCATTTTTATTAAAATTAATTATCAAAGTTAATTTACCAAATGCAGAGTTAAGAAAATTCTCCAGACTTAGAGAATTTAGGATAGTGATTCCCAACCCTTTCAGATCCAATATTTCCTTGCTGTAAACATGTATCTTTGTAATACCTCCTTTACCATCCTGAAACAAAATTCATATGAAACATAATTTCCAAAAAGACCAACAATAACATAATATATATTTTAATATATAAATCTTGGGAATGACTAAATCAAAAGACACAGATAGTCAGAAACTTGCCTCTATATGGAAAATCACGGTGAATATAACGGGTACAAATACAGGCTACAGAGTTGTGCTATATCAGCCTCAAAAATACAACCAGTGTTGTTTGCTTTCGATGTCCTTTTCTGAAATAGTAAACAATCCTGAGCTCCAAACAAAACAAAATACAATCTTCCCTTAATTTACATGGTGACTGTATTCCTAAGATACTCAATGTTTAGGATTACAAAATCACAACTACTTTGTGCTGTAAAACAGAGTTAGGTCCTGAACTTAATTATAAACAGATTTTAAAGCTACTAGAATAAAAATAAGTCCCAGGTGCAAAGGACAACTCTTGTTTTTACAGAATAGGCTGTACGTTGCAGGCTATCCAAAACCTCTGGGCTAACTGGTGTGACAACATTCCCACAAATTTATAATTTATAAAATGTCTCTTAGGGAGCAGTACCATTCCTTTGAGAATCATGGCTATAGGGCTTCAGAGAGTCTTTAACAAGTTTATGTGGGCAGTGCTGAGAAAAAAAGTTTGCTAAATCACAGAACACTTCCTAAAGCCCCTTCTAGAAAGACTATTAAATCACTAATCACACTTTGGGAAATAATGGTATTCATCACTTTTAAAAATTGAATTCAATAGTAAAAGCATGCTGAATACCTGCCACAAGAGAACAACAGTAAGAAAGCTCTGAAGATATGTTTTCCAGGAATGGAAGGCCTGATGCTTGGCTGGGCCTCTCAATTTATCAGTTATACAGAAAATATAACATGTCTCCAAAAGGACAAGAGGGAGGGAGCTCATTAAAACTGTTGTAGAATACTCAGACCTAGACACAGAGCCTAAGTCATCAGTACCATTTAGGATAAATGGTATGAAGATTTTATACTTGGAGTACAGGTTGTTGCTTGGAAATTACTTCTATGGTCCTTGGATGTACTGTATTTATTTAAGGTCTATAAATTTTTCTATGCCTACTTCCCAAAAGTGAGATTTCTAGATCAGTCCAGTGAAGTCTAGTGAATGAAGTGGGTAATCTTGGCTATTTTTTCACTGCCAATATATAAAAGTAAACAATGAAATATATATAATTCCATTCTTTTCCCAAACAAGCAGGTATTATATGCCTTGAAAGATATGTTTAAATTAGAAAGCCTACATTTTAGGTTTCACTTCTCCCAAACCTAGCTTTAACTCATAACCTAGTGATTACTAGAAAAATATATAAAATCTCCACTATTCATGGCCTACTGAGGCTAAAATGTCCCAGTCTCTACATCAAAGGAGGGAAATGTTAGTTGCTCAATCATGTCCGCTGTGACCCCATGGACTGTAGCCCACCAGGCTCTTCCATCCAGGTGATTTTCTAGGCAGGAATATTGGAGTGAGTTGCCATTTCCTTCTGCAGGGGATCTTCCTGACCCAGGGATCAAACCCAGGTCTCCCACGTTGCAAGCAGACTCTACCATCTGAGCCACTGGGGAAGCATCAAATGAAGGAAATAGACTCTAGTAAATAATTACAAAGAAAGACATCTCACCCAACCTGGAGCCTTGGAAAGGGTTTCTTCAAGACTAATAAGGAGCCAAAATTATCTCCTCAGTTACACTGTCAATACATTCTTATTTCAACAGATTTTAACATAAGTGTGAGAATAATGCTTCTGATTTTCTTAAGTACTTATCATGTACTAGTGCCACCTGGTGGACATTTTTAAACGATAGCTTAAAATTATTATTTAAAAAGAGTTTGAGGCTTTCTCTATTAACTTAAAAAAAGTTGATATATATTTTATTATTTTGCAACATACTTTATCTCATAGTTTCTGTAACTTGAGGACCAATGCATTAATTCACTCCTATGAGATTCACCTATTAACCTAACTCAGGGTCATTTGCAACCTGGCCACATTTCATCTTTGTCCAGATTTGTAAATGGGCTGCTCCTTGGAAGAAAGCTATGACTAACCTAGACAGCACATTAAAAAGCACGGGAATTACTTTGTCGACAAATGCCTGTCTAGTCCAAGCTATGGCTTTTCCAATAGTCATGTATAGATGTGAGAGCTGGACCATAAAGAAAGCTGAGTACTAAAGAATATATGCTTTTGAACTGTGGTGTTGGAGAAGACTCTTGAGAATCCCTTGGACTGCAAGGAGACCCAACCAGTCCATCCTAAAGGAAATCAGTCCTGAATATTCACTGGAAGGACTGATGTTGAAGCTGAAGTTCCAATACTTTGGCCACCTGATGCAAAGAACTGATCCACTGGAAAAGACCCTGATGCTGGGAAAGACTGAAGACAGGAGGAGAAGGGGATGACAGAGGATGAGATGGTTGGAGGGCATCACCAACTCAAAGGACATGAGCTTGAGCAAGCTCCAGGAGTTGGTGAAAGACCAGGAAGCCTGGTGTGCTGCAGTCCATGGATTGCAAAGAGTTGGACGCAACTGAGAGACTGAACTAAATTTAAATGGGTTAAGTTATCACATACATAAAATAAGTATTCACAGTACTGTTGCAAAGCAAATTCAAATGAAATGGGCAAGAAGAGAGCACAGTGTTTATCTGTATCTTTAAACCCACTTCAATTCTTTAGTGAGAAGACTTTTATTTATTCAGAAGATCTAAATTATAGATGGGTTTCCCAGATAGCTCAGCTGATAAAGAATCCGCTTGCAATGCAGGAGACCTGGATTTGATTCCTGGGTTGGAAAGATTTCCTGGAGGAGGGCATGACAACCCACTCCAGTATTCTTGCCTGGAGAATCCCCATGGACAGAAGAGCTTGGCGGGCTACAGTCCATGGAGTCACAAAGAGTTGGACATAATGAGTGACTAAGCACAAATTATAGTTTTCAGTGGTCCTGCCTGAACAGGATCCAGAGAAGCACAAGCTTTAAGGAGAAAGAATTTATGGTTATAACTACATCAAAGTTAAATACTTCTGTTTAATGAAGGATATTATTTGCAAATTAAACAGCTTAATATAAGGAGTGAAGATATTTATAGTTTCTGAAATCAGTAAGGACTACATTTCATCAAATCAACACAAGACAGAAAAATCAAATAACAGGCAAAGAATATTAATAAGCACTGACCAAAAAGGAGTATTAATGGATATTCTGCATTTTATCAAATAAATATAATTAAAATGAGAGATCGCTTTACACCTATTGGGCTGGCAAAAAATTTAGAAAAGTCTGATACTAGCAAGTGCTACTGAAAAGCATGAGGAAACAAAAGCCCTCAACTATTGATGATATGAGAGAAATCTGGCAGTACTAAGTATGCATATACCCCACAACCCAACAGTCACATTCTTGGTTATATTAGCTACTTATTACTATACAATAAATTACCCAAGATTTAAAGGCTTAAAAGGACAAGTATTTATTATCTCAAAGTTTCTGTGGGTCAGGAATCAGATGTGGTTTAGCTGAGTAGGGTCTCTCAAAAGGTTGCAATTGGGCTTCCCCAGTGGCTAGGGGAATCCACCTGCCGATGCAAGACACAGGTTTGAACCCTGGTCCGGAAAGATCCCACAGGCTGTGGAGCAACTAAGCCCGTGCACAACTACTGAGCCTGTGCTTGACAGCCTGGGAGCTGCAACTACTGAGCCCACATGCAACAACTGCTAAAGCCCGCACGCTCAAGGCCCTGTGCTCTGCAACAGGAGAAGCCATTGCACTGAGAAGCCTGCACACTGCAACTAAAGAGTAGACCCTGCAACTAGAGAAAGCACGCAGGGCAACAAAGATCCACAGCAGTCCATAAATGAGTCAGCTGGGGCCTCAGTTACCGCAAGGGTAACTGGGGGAAACATCTGCCTCCAAACTCACTCACAAACCTGTTGCCAGGCCTCAGAGCCTAGCTGGTTGTTGGTCAGAGACTTAAGGTCCCTGCTGTGTGGACCTCTCCATGCTTCCCCCAAAGAAGAGAGGATGAGAAATGGCAGGTAAGACAAGAGTCAGATCTTTACAAATTTCATCTTGCAAGTGGCATCTCATCACAATTGCCAGATTTTATTCACTAGAAGAGAACTGCTAGGACCAGCCCACATTAAAGGGGAGGAGATTACACAAGGCATGAATATTAGGAGGCAGGGATCATTGGGAGCCATTTTAGAGGCTGCCTGCCACACTGGATATATACCCCAGAAATTCTCAAAAAGATCAATATAACAGGGATGAGGCTGTTCATTGCAGCACTGTATGCAAAATAACTGCAGGCAACTTAAATCCCCATCAATGGGAAAACACATGAGAAGAGAAAGGGTGATATATAAGCATGGTAGAATATCATGGGGGAAAAAAAAAAGTGAACCAAATTTATTTTACAGCAACATTGATTCACTTCAGAAACCTACTTCTAAGTATAAAAAAAGTAATAAAGAATCAATTATCAGCACACTTATTTAAATTTAACCCATCAATAACATTATTTATCTTTAAAGAATTTATGGGAAGTAGAAACACATGGTATAAGTGATGATGAGAAAAAGGAATGGGCATAATAAATTACATCAAACAAGATCAACATGATACTGAAATGAGTAAAATCAACTTAATTCTGTGGATCTAAATGCATTAAAACAAAGCTCCAAAGACTACATCCCTCCAGTGCTATGCCCGAGCCCCGAAGTTCTTCCCAGACACAGTTACTAATTATAGGAGATATGTGCACAGTCTGTGCACAGATTAGTTGCCTGTTATTTTTCACCCCACCTACCCTTCTATTTGCTACTCTGAACATCTGGGGCTGGGAAGCATCAAACTATTGATACATTTCTAAGGTCTCCTGCCAGGTGGCTTCCTGTTAGGCANTAGGAGATATGTGCACAGTCTGTGCACAGATTAGTTGCCTGTTATTTTTCACCCCACCTACCCTTCTATTTGCTACTCTGAACATCTGGGGCTGGGAAACATCAAACTATTGATACATTTCTAAGGTCTCCTGCCAGGTGGCTTCCTGTTAGGCACTGAAGGGAACTGAGGAACCTGAAGAAGCAGAAAGGCCCTGGCTTCCAGTGTGTGACAGTTGCTGATAAGACACTTGCTGCTATGGAAACAGACTCCAGATGAGCAGCCAGTGCAGAATCATCAGCCTTTAGTTAAGCGACACCACTTCAGCAGACCCTCGTGTCTTCAGGAGTACAACAGCAGATCAACTCAAAGGCAACACCACTTTCGATGTCTTCTGATGCACTTCTGACTTCATCTTCCTTTTTTCCTGCCCCTTGTCTTCCTTTTTGCACTTCCAACCCCTTTATGTCAGTACAGTGTACAGACCATCTCAAAAATACCACACTTCTGAAACATTATCTTCACAATCATTGGACACAATTTTAAACAACTGAATTCCCATTTTACAGATAAGGAGATTGGAAAGTATCTGGAAGGTCAGGTAAGAGAAGGAAAGTACCTGCCTGAGGATCACAGCTGGGATGTGAACTCAGGACATCTGACTCTATGTCTATGCACTTAACTATATTCTACACTTCCTTTCACACACACATAAGTAGACTAAAAACTGTATTTCCACATGATGTCATATGAAAAAAAAAATGTGACTGTATGGTAAAGACAGCTGAGTACCACCTGTGGGCCTTTAAAATAAACATTTATTTTGTATCCTCATACTTTAGAAAAAGGAAAATATTATAAAAGTTATACAATAAAGGATATGATCAACCTCCCTTCCTTCTTGATAGATTCATTCATATGCTTGGGGGTACATATGGTTCCGTAAGTCATGCTATATGTCTGATGCTAACCTTTCCATGATAATAATATCTGACAGCAAAGGAGCTTGTTACTGTGAACATTTATATTAATAGATCTGAACATTCTTAATGGAAAGAAAACTGCTTTTAACACAAAGGTCTCCCTGGATTGCCAAAACTGAAAATTGCTAGTCCTCATAGGTTGCCTTCTGTCTAATTATAACCTCAAAATGAAGATCCTCTCTTTTTCCTCACCTAAAATCCTCCTCTTCCCTTTTGCTAATAACAGCAATAACAAAGGGTCCTTTTGTGGACTCCAATAATTCCACTAGATGGAACTAAATACACATACATATACACAAGCACCCTCTCTTCTATCACGTTTTTTTCTAAAGACTATGTTAGATTATCAAAAAATGAAATTGCCTAATAAAATGTGTCAATATTCACTTAAATTTCTTTCAAATAAATCCCACTTATTTATTATGATGATTTACTATTGGTGGCTCAGTGGTTAAGAATCTACCTGCAATGCAGGAGATGTAAGAAACACATTACCCTGGAGGAGGAAATGGAAACCTGCTCCAGTATTCCTGCCTGGAAAATTCCATGGACAGAGAAGCCTGGTGGGCTACAGTCCATGGGGTCACAAAGAGTCAGACACAACTGAGTGTTATGAGCATATTACACACACACATACACAATTTACTATTAAAGAAAGAATCATTTCTTTTCCTCTAATATTAGCTCTACCTAATGACTCAGACAGTAAAGAATCTGCCTGCAATGCGGTGACCCAAGTTCTATCCCTGGGTCAGGAAGATATCCTGGAGAAAGGAATGACAACCCATTCCAATATTCTTGCCTGGAAAATACCAGGGACAGAGGAGTCTGGTGGGCCACAGTCGACGGGGTCACAAAGAGTTGGACATGACTGAGCAACCCACACTTTCACTTCATTTTCACTATTAGCTTGTATACATGGCAATGCTTTTAACTTTCAAATTTTAACACTGAAATAATAATCTACTTACAGGAAGTAGAAAACATATATATACACACACACACATACACAGGGAGGTCCTGTGCATTCTTCATCTATCCTCCCACCATGGTAACATCTTACATAACTATAGTACAGGACCAAAATAAGGAAACTGACCCTGAGCCAATCCATAGAAGTTATTCAGATTTTACCAGTTTTACAAACATATGTGTATGCATGTGTGTGTGCGCACACCTGTCTGTGCTATTTTATCACCTATGTAGTTTCATGTGATCACCACAATCAAACCACAGAACTCTTCCATCATCATAGCTCCCATGTGCAATCTCAGTATAGCCACACCCAACCTCCACACATACCCCCATCACTAAACACTGACAATCATTAAGCCATTCTCTTTATAAATGTGTTGTTTCAAGAATGCTGTATAAGTGGAATGACACAATTTATAATCTTTTGAGACTGACTCTTTTCATTCAGGATAATTCCCTTGAGATCCATCCAAGTTGTGTGCATCAAACAGTTCATTCCCTTTGATTGATGAATATCCCATGGTATGAATGTACAAGTTTGTTTACAAGCAAAAATGTTTAATTTTGTAAAAAATACCTTTTTCCCTAACAAAATCTTACATGAAAATAAAAAATCTAAGTAAAAATGAAGTTGCTAGCTTGAAGCATGAGTTGGGACAAGCAGAGCTAGGTCTTCTTGGCTTCCTCCCCCATGTGCCCAAGACACCATTAAAGCCTAAAAAACAGGCAGGAGAATGCATGGGAATGAACCCAATAAAATTTTTATATCTGCTCACAACAGTGAAAGTAGCAGTAAAACTCAGGCTGCTTTAAGGGAATCCACAGGAGTATACCCCCATCATCTTAACTGTAACCCTATGTGATGGGCGGGGGAAGGGAGACTGCCTATTTCTACATCAGAGAAGAGTACTGTCTGTTAACTACTTAATGAAATGAATTTTAAAGATGAGACTATCAGTTAGCTATTGCCAATAATACCACATAAGAAACCACTCCAAAACTCAATGGCTTAACAATAACCATTTATTCTTACACTTGGCATTAACAGTTATTTAGAGTGACACTGCTTCAGATGTTCCATTCTGAGCCCAGTTGAGGAGGGAGAGACTACCAAGGGCATTTCTCTTTGTGGTGAAAATAGAAAGACAGGAGCGCAAGCGCAAATAAGCAAAGGCATTTTAATCTTCTTACCATATCCACTAACACCTCACTGCCAAAGCAAGGCACACAGCCAAGTCCAAAGTTAAGGAGCAAAGAAAAACACTCCATTACCATGAGGACTGGGGAAATAGAATGCTATTTATTACCTACAGAGGGATTAAGAATTGTAGTCAACAATTCAATCTACCACACCCAGAAGACTTGCTATCTCCCAAAATGTTTCCTCCATCTGACTGTGTCTTTGCTTAAGCCTTTGGTCCCTAACAAAAATGAAAATACTCCCAGGACTAACACTTTACTCCATAACTATTTATCCATCCCTTACTATGAGTACCAACGTGACTAGGGAAGGCAAAGAGTAAGGGACTGGGGAAACAACCCCAACTTTTGCAATATACAAATTTGCTGAGGATCAGAATCTATGTATTCTTACAAAATGAAAGGCAAAATGTTACAGAAATACAGTCACAGATGTAGAAAACAAATGTATGGTTACCAGGCAGAAAGGTGGGAGTAGAGGGGGAAGGATAAACTGGGAGACTGGGACTGACATATACACATTACTACACATAAAACAGATAACTAAAAGACCTACTGGATAGCATGGGGAACTCCACTCAATACTCTGTAATGGCCTATATGGGAAAAGAATCTAAAAAAAGAGTTTATATGTATAATTGATTCGCCTTGCCATATAACTGACACTAACACTGTAACTATTCTCCAATTTAAAAAGAAAGGCAAAATGCCTAAATAGAACTCTACAATCAGAACACAGATATTTTTAAGATCCTCTCTGAAACACAGAATTCCACATACCAGGCTATTCATAGTGTCACCATCCCAGGAATCTGTCTCATAACACTCTGCAGAGACTTCTACAGCATTCATTTATGTGGACACTCTAGAATCCAGATGAACATGGATTTGTCTCAGCCTCTGTCAAGCAGCCTGCGCTTCAACATTATTTCTGATCTAAATGCATAAACAAAGAAGAACTATCAGACATACTTAATACTTCCTGAATACAGCCCAATAATTTATCCTTTTGATTAAAGGCTACCTTCTCTGAGTAGGTCATCTGTACTTCTCTGTCCACATGACCATTTACAAATACCATTTGTGCTATTATATACAATAAAGTACCCCGAAGGAAGAAAACTATTTACTGTGTGTTGCACTTAAGTTTGTGATGATACTAAATCAGACTTCTATGGTTAACTAATTATAATCAGTACTACTCAAATAAAATTTATCAAGCTTAGAATTAGATGTAGGTTTTAAATAAAATGAAGTCTTGACCAACATAAATAACTCTCCCTACAAATCCCATTTACTGCCTCTCTAACACCATTCAGATCTGCTTGATTTCTTATTTCATGGGCAGACTCAAAAGTAATTACTTAAAACTATGCCCTTTTTTAAAAATACTGACTTCAATCAAATCATACTACTAACTACCTGAAGACTATATATTGCACTCACGTTGCCTTAAATAAATACTAATTAGAAGTCTAGTTAGAGACACAAGTACATATAAAAACAGTAACGATAACTTAGGAGGCATCTAAAAACTAAGGAGAGATGATAACTGCCCTAGAAGTTCAACACCCAGATCACTGTGGACTGGGCCCAACCTATTTAAGTCCAGAAAACATTAAGTGAAAAGAGTAAACGGGTCAATCATTAAGAACGGTAAGATTTTAAGAGACACTCCTAAAAATTGTACCACACAGTATCATTCTGGAAAGGACTTTTTGTAATGCGTCCTGAGATTCTTTTATGCTCTTTGACAGCAGTTTCATTCCTAAGAAAATAATGAGCAAAACAAAGATTGTTTTAAGGAAAAAAATGTGGCAACAACCAACTTTAGAGGTAGGATAATTAAATGTTGGCATATCAATCTACCAATTGTCTAATGCTGTACAACAAGAGCAAACACTAAGTGGCATGTAAGCTTATTGCTCAAATGCCAAGTTACTTGAGGCTGGTTCACCAGTTCTGCTGATCTTAGCTGGGTTTGTTCAATGTATGAGGCTGGCTGGCTTCATACAGGGTAACTAGGGCAACCTGGTCTGTGCCATCTCTTCCTCCAACACTCATCCAGGCATGTTTTCACAGTTAAGACAGAGGCACGAGCCTCCTGAGCCCTCAACTCAGAACCTCATTCTAATCACCAAACCCAAAGAGTAGAAAGGCCCTACAAAGTTACGTCAGGGGTCAACAAACTATAGACTACAGGCAAAATCTGATCCACTACCTGTTTTTTTAAATAAAGCTTTATTAGAATATAGACACTTTCTTTCATTTATATATTTCCCATGGATTTTTTACACTATAACAGCAGTGTAGTAGTAACAGAGACCATACAACCTAAAATCCTTAAATATTTATTATTTGGTCTTATTGTGAATTACAAGATAAAAGAGAATGGACACAGGGAACAGTAAAGAATTAGGACTATTTTCATAATCCACCAGTGNAGTATTTTGGGACCCATAAGCCTGGGAAGTATCCTCTAAAATGGCAGATTTAGCAAGGCAGTATAACTGTGCACACTCTTGGCTAACAGCCTGTCTCTTATACACATCTAGATGTGTATAAGAGACAGGAATTAGGACTATTTTCATAATCCACCAGTGGAGTATGTTTTATTATTAAATAAGTTTTAAAAATTTTAATGGTTTAGAAAAGGTTTATAAAAGAATGTTAATGTTAAAAAGAAAGGAAGGTACAAAAATATACAGACAGTATGATCTCACCTCTATATAATTATATATAAGTAAATACAAATATCACAACTAATTCATGTATATAATCTTCATATAAATATTTAAAGGCAAGCCACAAAAATATTTTCAAAATACATAATTGATAAATGACCTTTATACAAAATACACAAAGAATTTTTAAAACTCAAGAATATAATTAACACTGTTGTTATGTTATATATGAGTGTAAATCCTAAGAATTCTCATCACAAGGAAAATTATTTTTTTCCATGCATTTAATTCTGAATCTATATGAAATAACAGAGTTCACTAAACTTATTGTGATAATCATTTTATGATGTATATCATTATACTGAATACCTTAAACATATATAATGCTGCATGTCAATTATATCTCAATAAAACTGGAAAAAAAAATTTTTAAATGGGCTGCCAAAGACAAATATCATATGATATCCTTTACATGTGGAATCTAAAACAAAAATGATATAAGTGAACTAATATACAAAACAGAAATAGACCCACAGACACAGAAAACAAACTAATGGTTATGAAAGAGGACGGGGGATAAATTAAGTGTTTGGGATTAACATATACACACACTACAGTATCTAAAATTGATAACCAAAAAGGACCTACTGTACAGTACAAGTATACTCAATATTTTGTCATAACGTGTTTTGAAAAAAAAAAAAGATACATATGTATATATAACTGAATCACTTTGTTGTACACCTGAAACGAACACATTGTAAATAAACTCCACTTCCATTAAAAAATGGGCCAAAGATCTGAACAGACACCTCATTATTTACAGAAGATATACCAGACGGCAAATAAGCAATATGAAAAGACACTCATCATCCTTTTATCAACGGGGAATTGCAAATTACAACCATGAAATCTCACCATGCACCTATTAGAATAACTAAAATCCAAAAAGCGAACAAAACCAAATGTTGGCAAGGATGTAGAGCAGCAAGAACTCTCATACATTGCTAGTGGGAATGCAGAATGCCACTTTGAAAGGCAGTTTGCTAATCTCTTCCAAAACTAAACACAGTGTTACCATAACAGCCAGCAATCTTGCTCTTAGGTATTCATCCAATTGACTTGAAAACCTTTATCAACACAAAAACCTGCATACAAAAGTTTATAGCAGATGTATTCATAATAACCAAACGCTGGTAAACAAGATATTTTGACAGGTGAACGAATAAAGTAAGGTACCTCTATACTAAGGAAGATTATTCAACAATAAAATACATGCACTAACAAGGCACAAAAGACAGAGTAACATTAAAGACATATTGCTAAGTAAAACCAGTATATAAAAGGCTATACATGATTGCAATTACATGACACTCTGGAAAGGCTAAACTATACAGAGAGTAAAATGATTAGTGGCTGCCAAAGGTATCGGGTTCAGGATGAATAGGTGAAGTACAGGGGACTTTTAGAGCAATAAAACTATTCTGCATCATACTATAATGGTGACTAGAAGATATTATGCATTTATAAAAACCCATAAAACTTAATAGCACAAAATGAACCTTAATCTAAGAAAATTTTTAAAAATCATTTAGGAAGTCAGGGGATTAAATACAGACTGTGACAAGAGATTCTACCTGAATTACCAATATACAGAAACTTCACTGAAGATGCATGTGTGCTCAGTCCCATGTCCATCTCTTTGCAACCCCATGGACTATAGTCCACCAGGCTCCTCTGTCCATGGGATTCTCCAGGCAAGAACACTGGAGTGGGTTGCCATTTCCTACTCCAGGGGAACTGTCCCAACCCAGGGTTTGACCCTGAGTCTCTTGTATCTCCTGTGTTGGCAGGCAGATACTTTACCACTGGGTGAGCCACTTGGGAAGCCTATACATGTATACCGGAATTGAATAATTAGATAAATGAATGGCATATGAGAGGACCAGAGTTTTAGAGGGTTTTGTTGTTGTTGTTGTTGTTTTTAACTATTGGTGTAGGAGTTTGCAGATAAACAATGGAAGTCAGACGGATCCATGAGGTAAAGAATTAAAAGCTGGAGATAATATGAACTCATATTTAGCTTAATACAGATACAAATAAGTATAAATATTAATACATAGGTTACTATAAAAGCATTTTTTTCAGTCACTGAGGCCTGAAAGAAATGACACCCAGTAGCAACAAGCATACCCTGTGCCTAGATACTGGCTTTTAAAACCATTCTCCAATAAATGGAACCAGTATTTCTTGGCAAAATGGCTGATTCTAAAGCAGTAAATATACAAAATGAGTCTGTAGTACCATAATTATGGTGGCAGAGAAGGGAAATGTGAAGGGGGAGGGAGACAAGGAACGCAGAAAGGAGAAGCAGAGAGGGAAGGAGAGGAAAAGGAAAAAAACCACATTTACAAGCCCAATGGGGTTGTGTCAAACGAAGATCAATCAAAAGAGCTACAAATAGCTGAAGCTAGAACATGGGGTTGCTAAGAGTTGGACATACTGAGCGACTTCACTTTCACTTTTCACTTTCATGCACTGGAGAAGGAAATGGCAACCCACTCCAGTGTTCTTGCCTGGAGAATCCCAGGGACGGGGGAGCCTGGTGGGCTGCCGTCTATGGGGTCGCAGAGTCAGACACGACTGAAGCAACTGAGTAGCAGCAGAACAACTCAAACAGCAAAGAACAGTAGTATTAGCTAACAACCTCAATATAAAGTAAGTACTCATGAGTCCATGTTGCTCTGAACAAATGACTGACCTAGTACAGATGTCCCTGGGAATCTGCAAAGGATTAGTTGCAGGACACCCCAGAGACTCCAAACTACAAGGATAAAGGGCATAATATTTGCACATTGCACACACCATGCTATACACTTCGAATCATTTCTAGATTTAANAGAACAACTCAAACAGCAAAGAACAGTAGTATTAGCTAACAACCTCAATATAAAGTAAGTACTCAGAGACTCCAAACTACAAGGATAAAGGGCATAATATTTGCACATTGCACACACCATGCTATACACTTCGAATCATTTCTAGATTTAAAATATTTAATATAATGTAAAGTGAAAGTGTTAAGTCATTCAGTCGTGTCCAGCTCTTTGCAATCCCATGAACTATGGCCCACTAGGTTCCTCCTTCCACAGATTTTCCAGGCAACAAATCTGGAATGGGTTGCCATTTTCTTCTCCAGATCTTCCTGATCCAGGGATCAAACCTAGTCTCAGGCATTACAGGCAGACTCTTTACCATCTGAGCCACCAGTGAAGCCCAATACAATGTAAATGCTATTTAAATCACTGTAAGTGAAAAGTGAAGTCACTCAGTCGTGTCTGACTGTTAGTGACCCCATGGACTGCAGCCCACCAGACTCCTCTGTCCATGGGATTTTCCAGGCAAGAGTACTGGAGTGGGGTGCCATTTGCTTCTCCAGTGCATGAAAGTGAAAAGTGAAAGGGAAGTCGCTCAGTCATGTCTGACTCTTAGCGACCCCATGGACTGCAGCCCACCAGGCTCCTCCGTCCATGGGATTTTCCAGGCAAAGGTACTGGAGTGGGGTGCCATTTGCTTCTCCAATGCATGAAAGTGAAAAGTGAAAGGGAAGTCGCTCAGTCATGTCTGACTCTTAGCGACCCCATGGACTGCAGCCCACCAGGCTCCTCCGTCCATGGGATTTTCCAGGCAAAGGTACTGGAGTGGGGTGCCATTTGCTTCTCCAATGCATGAAAGTGAAAAGTGAAAGGGAAGTCGCTCAGTCATGTCTGACTCTTAGCGACCCCATGGACTGCAGCCCACCAGGCTCCTCCGTCCATGGGATTTTCCAGGCAAAGGTACTGGAGTGGGGTGCCATTTGCTTCTCCAATGCATGAAAGTGAAAAGTGAAAGGGAAGTCGCTCAGTCATGTCTGACTCTTAGCGACCCCATGGACTGCAGCCCACCAGGCTCCTCCGTCCATGGGATTTTCCAGGCAAAGGTACTGGAGTGGGGTGCCATTTGCTTCTCCAATGCATGAAAGTGAAAAGTGAAAGGGAAGTCGCTCAGTCATGTCTGACTCTTAGCGACCCCATGGACTGCAGCCCACCAGGCTCCTCCGTCCATGGGATTTTCCAGGCAAGAGTACTGGAGTGGGGTGCCATTTGCTTCTCCAATGCATGAAAGTGAAAAGTGAAAGGGAAGTCGCTCAGTCATGTCTGACTCTTAGCGACCCCATGGACTGCAGCCCACCAGGCTCCTCCGTCCATGGAATTTTCCAGGCAAGAGTACTGGAGTGGGATGCCATTGCCTTCTCTGTAAATCACCGTAACTTTTCCCCAAATATTTTTTTTTTACAAATTTTTTAAAAGTGAAGTTTAGTTGATTTACAATGAAACACTATACTGAAGGGAAAAACAGAATGGTTGCATGGATACAGAATGATCTTAAGTTTACTGATTGTTTACCCTCATTGCTGACTTGGAGCTATGCTCGATGCCACTGATCAACAGCACAAGAGTATTGTATTGCATATTTCTAGCCCCAGAAAAGATCAAAATTCGAAGTACAGTTTCCACTGAATACACATCATTTTCGCACCATCATAAAGTTGAACAATCCTATATTGAACCATCATAAATCAGTGACCATCTGTACAAGCAGAATTGCTACACAGTGACTGTCAAACCTACTTCTAATAAGTATGAAATATTATAGATCTTGTTTTACCAGAAGGAATCCTCCAACATGCCTCTTTCCAAGGTAATAAGGCAGCTCTTTCAAAATGTATCAAACTCATTATTCTCCCTAAACTACTTTTAAGTACAGAGAGATAGTGAGACTGATTTCTTGCTTTCATCAAGGCTCACCACCTTACCATCCAAGTTAGTTTAACATGTGACAGAATTGATAAACTGAGAATGAACAGCCTACATCTGTGCTTTTTATGACATCATTTCCTGATTCCTTAATTTCTAGGATGACTCAACTGAGGCTGGCCTATTTTTAAGTAAATTGGTCTATTTTTAGGAAAACTTGCCCCTATCATGAAAACAAGCCAAAAGCAGACTGCACAAAGGCCCTGAATGCTTTTGAACTGTGGTGTTGGAGAAGACTCTTGAGAGTCCCTTGGACTGCAAGGAGATCCAACCAGTCCATTCTGAAGATCAACCCTGGAATTTCTTTAGAAGGAATGATGCTAAAGCTGAAACTCCAGTACTTTGGCCACCTCATGCGAAGAGTTGACTCATTGGAAAAGACTGTGATGCTGGGAGGGATTGGGGGCAGGAGGAGAAGGGGATGACAGGGGATGAGATGGCTGGATGGCATCACGGACTCGATGGACGTGAGTCAGTGAACTCCAGGAGTTGGTGATGGACAGAGAGACCTGGTGTGCTGCGATTCACAAAGCGTCGGACACAACTGAGTGACTGAGCAGTTCAGTTCAAACTGATACATGTTAAAATTCAAAGAACTGTAAATCAAAGCATTTGCTTTACCATTTAAAAATTAATGAATTTAAGAAGAAAAATCAAGTTAAAATAACAACTGCAAAGGATCAAGTCTTTTAATCCCTTCAAACAGAAAACCAACTTAAAATAACCCAAGGTCTGAAAACACCTGGACTAATCAACACCATACATTTCCTGATGCAATGCAATGAGAATTGACCACTATATCTGGGGTAATCCTGCTAAAAGAGCTTAACATAATTGTGAGGAAATATCAGACAAGATTAAACTGAGGCATTCTGCAAAAACAACTGGTTTGGACTCCTCAAAAATGCCAATACACCTTTAAAAAAACTCAGAAACGGGTTCAGATCAAAGAAGTCCAGTAAGAGAACTCCACACAGCACAATCTTAGATAAGGACTTTCTTATAGATGGGATAAATGACAAAATTTCAGTGTGTTCCACTGATTAGATAACAATATTGTGTCAGTGTTAATTCTCTTATTTTGATTACTGCACTGTGATTATATAAGAAAATTCCTTTCTTTGGAGAGGAAAAAAAAACAAGTATTTAGGGCATTACTCATAAATGGCTCAGGAAAAAAATATATATTTTAAAAGACAAAGAAAAAAATAACGTTGTGTTTACATCTGGCAAATCTGAGTGAAGGGTTTCCAGGAATTCTTTTTACTATTCTGCAACTTTTGCCTGAAATAATGTCAAAATCAATTATTTTTTTAAATAAACATCCTTCAGGCTAAAAATAACAGATCAAGTTATCGAAAGGTAAGAATCACCATGAACACATTTAATAAAATTAAGAGTCACGGGAATGCTCTTAGTACTTACTTCAAAACTGACCAGAGAATCGTGTCCCAGCACAAAGCCTGGAATTCTGGGTTTTACTGCGGCCAAGGAACTAGTTTGACGCTGTTAAGTGTCTTAACTACTAAAGCAACTCTCTCCCCTCAACTGCTTCCCTGTTCATCAGGAGCCTTTTGCCTATAAAAAATAGTGACTTGACGTGCAGATCTGGCTATAAAAAAATAATCATATTGCCTTAGAAATTATTTGTATTTATAAACTGGGTTATAAATCAGGGTTCTGTGGCTCTGATTAATACCAGCACTTTTCAAATCGTATCAACTCTGGGACATCAACAAGAGTATTTTGGGACCCATAAGCCTGGGAAGTATCCTCTAAAATGGCAGATTTAGCAAGGCAGTATAACTGTGCACACTCTTGGCTAACAGCTTTGCTTTTAACTATATTCCCTCATCTTGTCACAGCCTTCTTTCAACCAACAGATTTCATTACTCATAAAGATACAACATCAAAACAAGTAAGAAACACTAACTCTATCTCAGAAAACTCCAAGAAACTTAAATATGACACAAACATAATCACTTTAAGGACACAAAAAAGGGGGAGATTGTTTTTATTTTCATGCTTTTTGAAGTCTTGACATAGAAGAGATAAAGACAGACCACAGGTAAAAATTTTTAATATGCAGACAGAAAAGAAGTCACTTTAGAAAGAACAAGGCTTTATTTATAACTTCAGGATTAAGGAATCAAATCTTAAATAGGAAAGTGTTCCATTCAGCACTTACTCAATTTCCTTTTTTAGTGATATATATAGAATTTATGAGTTGGCTCTAAGTTCTGGCATGCTCAGTTATCTTGCTTATAGAAATAGGATCTTAAAACTTCATTTTCAGAACACGTTAAAAACCAAACCAATGCTTTCCCTTCAAGGATATGAAAGGTATTTCCTATTTAAATCTGATTCATGGTTTTATAAAGCAAGAAGATCACTTATATTATTTCATCATCCATATGCTGGATTCTAACATTCTTTGGCAATGGTGATGTGTTCAATGAAACAAACTTACAAAGACAGAATTCCTTCTCAATTTGTAAACCAAAACTGTGAAAGCAAAACCCTTGTAGAGACACAAAGACATTTTTATAACATAAGCAGCTACAACACTAAGCTGCTGGCACAGACCAAAACAATTAAGGGATAAATTATTATTTAACCTTTCAATACTGTTTGCTATATAATTTGTAAATATTTTAAATATACCTTCTTCTGCAACAAAAAGTAAGATTATCCCCAGCTTAACAGCTTTTGAAGACGTAAATATTATAAATAAAAAAAAAGGTAACTTTCCTACTGAATGTCCAGTTATAAACTGAACCCCCAATTTTCCTATCCCAAGGATATAAAGATGATCTAAAGTAGGTTAAAGTGCCCCGTAAGTTCATCCTAAAAATGACTTTTCATATGCTCTTCCACTAAAGCAATCAATATAAAAAGAATGTAAAAGCATGTTTAGTGCTTGAAGGTTTAGGTAACCTCCAAGGAATCACAACTCACAAGCTTTTAAACCCGGAGCTATACAATATATGAAAATACTAACATCTCATAAAAAAAGGCAAGCCAATAAACTTCTATGTGTTAATGGCCTAAATTTCAGTAATAATTCCATTTTCCATAATTTTTTATCTAAAACTTCAAAGCCATCAACTTTTTAGTTCTTCAAGTGAGCAACTGTAATAGTTGCATTTATTCAGGTTTAAAACTAAATTTCTCTTCTCTCAATGTGAAGGGATAGACAAAACAGAGAGTAAAAGTATTTTGTCCAACATCCTGACCCTACAGATGTGGAAACCATATACAACATGATCTCATGTCATCATCGATTCACCTTCGCCACCAGTAGCATCTTGAGAAATGTGAAGGTCTTCAAGCATTTCAGCCAGACTAATTCGAGGTGCTCCTTCATCATCTGTGTCACTTTCCACAGGAATGGTTGAATCTACGACAAAATATAAAGAGAATTTCAAATAAATACAAATATGGGAATATGCAAATACTTGCCCTCCCCATCATTACTATTTACCCATATTATATCTGTAGCACTTATATCACATCCAGAGCAGGCATTTAAATATGCATTGAATGACTGAACTTGCATAAATGTATGAATAACTACCCATTTGTGTAGGGAACAGCAAATTGAGGGCTCATGCTAGGATGCAAATTATATAAATGTAGCAAAGTAAACAATATTTTACTGTTGTGAAAGTTTGGGATTTTTTTTAGGGGGAAGATGGGTAAATGTTTAGAGCAGTTTCAGAACATACAATAAAACTCGTTTATGGAATCGAAGTTTAAGATACCAAGATACTCATACTGTAGTAATTATTTATTTACAGAAGATACAACTTAAATACTCCTTATTCACCAACCTCTATAAATGTTCACATTTTTTCTAATTGCTTCATCTTCTTCAAGATCTTCAAGGAAATCTTGGTATTGCCTTGAAGGATAAAGAAGGATAAAGAAACATTTAAGTATCTCTCCTTTACCAAAAAGTATGAAGTTAATGTCTTCTTCATTTTCAGTATTACAAGGTAAGTGTGTTCCAAGTATTAAAATCTTTAAAAATAATAACTGAAGGTCAAATATGGATCTTAAATAAATACTGACAGGTTTTTGAAAAATATTTTCCTTCAAAATTACCTGATTAATAATAAACAATACACACTTGAATATAAGTGAAAGTCACTCAGTCATGTCTGACTCTTTGTGACCCCAATCACTATACAGGCCATGAAACTCTCCAGGCCAGAATACTGAAGTGGGCAGCCATTCTCTTCTGCAGATCTTCCCAACCCAGGGATCGAACCCAGGTCTCTCATACTGCACGTAGATTCTTTACCAGCTAAGCCACAAGGGAAACCCAAGAATACTGGAGTGGGTAGCCTGTCCCTTCTCCAGCAGATCTTCTGACCCAGGAATCGACCAGGGTCTTCTGTACTGCATGCAGATTCTTTACCAACTAAACTATCAGGGAAGCCACACTTGAATATAAGGGGACATTAAATATAAGACAATGAGAAGACCCCTTCAAACTTTACCCTCTCCCCCAAAAAATGTATAGGCAAGTTGAAACACAAACATTTTTAAGATTATAGATGAAAGTCAAATATGTACTTAAAATATCTATTTAATATTATATGTTTATACACACATACTTATTTTAAATTACACTACGAGACTATATTTTATAAATACTGCTGTCTCCCACTCACATTTCAAGACAACTTTAGTGAAACTTTTCATTTTCGTAGATACCAATATTATTAATGTCATCATTAAAGCCACTCTTTCAATCATACAATAAACTTTTCTAGAACACAGCATCTTCATTTCTCTTTAAATTGAAAACCAGCATATTTGATATCAAACAGCCGTTTTCTTTTACACTAAATCATAAGTACTCTTTTGCTCTCTGTGATATCCACAAGGTTATCATTATACCTTGTGGATTACACTCTGGACCCACAAGAACTCATTATATTTTCAAATGAATCATCTATAACAACACTGCAATCATCAGGTCACAAATCACAAAAAATAACTAGATCTGTGGTAAAGGTCATTATATCTGCTCATCCTGACCCAAACAACATATTGATAAGAAAACAAAATTAATATTGAGTGCAAGAAGCAACCATGTGGTAACTATTTCTTGATGATATAAAAACCATAAAGATTTATCAAAAGGATTTGAGACAACATAAAAAGTATAAACGAAGCGGGACCTTTCATCATCTGTATCCATGTTTTCTCTATCTCTTGCAAGCTCTTTCAGTTTCCAGTTCCTACGACGCTGACGTTTGGTACGGTCATAGCTCTTCTTGATTAATACCTAAAGAAATATTTGCAAAATTACAAACAATGGGAACTAAGTAACAGGACCACAAAAGCCAATAAAATTTTTTAAATGAAAGGTTATGGGAATGTCAGAAAGACCGCCAACTGATGATAGTGGTTATACCTCAAAGGAAAGGAGTACAGATAAAGAAGCAGTGTCAGAACTTTCAACATTTTTATTAATGCACTTAATATTTTATGAGAATGCATTTAGCCTTATGTGCATAACTGCTCAATTTACTAACTGAAATTTTCCAGTGACTGAGACTTTTTTATATTAAAAATTTCATGTTTCTGGTGATTTCCTTCTGTTACATCAAAGTTCAATTTTCGGCTACCATTCATGTAAGTCATTCTGAAACATTATCAAAGGAAGACAATTTTTCTCTCTCATATTCCTACTAATAAGTACTTATAGGCTACATATATATATTCACAACTATATGTCCTAAAACAATTTAATAAAGTGGAGATAAAATAATTTCACAAAATCTTATAAGACCATTTTAATCTCTTTATGACCTCTTTGAGAAATACCGATTTAGACTTACACTTAAACCATGTTTCTATTTCCTAATTTATTAATTAATAAAAGCACAACTGGGTGATGAGGAGGGGAGTCCTTCTTATGTCATGACTTGATTTCTGCCCACAGCTAAAGAGATTAATATTTATTTTAAAATATTAAGTTAAGCAAGCAGGAGATAGCCTTTCACATTTCACATTAACTGTTGCTCCTGATGCTTATAAACTTATGTTAAAAATTACCATTTTTCCCCCCATCCTTTCTCTTAAGACTTAATACTGTGAAGATTATTTTCAACTAATAATTATATTCAAACCTGAATGATGGTGTTAACTTTAAATGCCTTCTTAACAATACATGAGGGACTTTCCTGGCAGTGGTTAAGACTCCACGCTTCCACTGTAGGAAGCACGGGCTTGATTGCCGGTCAGGGAACTAATAAGATCTATCTGAGCTGCCACCAAAAAATGAAGAAAAAAGGCATGAAATAAACTGAGCCTAAAAGAATGAACAGAATAAAGGTCATCATTTTTAGCTGTAAATTTATTTTTGCTCTATAGATACTATCAAGCAATTCGACAGAATGAAAATTTGGTAAGAGAAAACAAAAAACTCAATAAATCTTGGATTTTGAGACTATCAAAGAATAACCTTACATAAAGATTTTGCTATTATAACTTAACTGCAATTTCAAAAGAAATCTCTAAGTTTATTATTTTCAAAAAATGAGAACTTGTGCATCTTCCCCATAACAGTTACATTAATCCCCATCAACACAAGAAAAAGGGGGGGAAAATCTAAAGCCTTACCACATCTGGGACTCTATCTGATTTCATTTTGTTGACATGCTCATCATTTAAGTTACAGTTGACCAAATCAAACCTGAAATGAAAACAATGAAACAGTGACATACTTACTCTTTCCATGTTGTTTTATAAATGATCACCTAACAGTTCCTCCTAAGATCAAGCATTTAATATGCTTTCCCACTTAGAAGTTGTGCAGTAAACAGGCTTTACAGATCCCAGTAAAGATAATAATGCATTCTATCTCTAAGTTTTACAAGTCATCCACTACTGCCCATCTTACCATACGCTTGTAAAAGAACAAAACACATATGTATCAGTCTAATGTAAGGATTTAGTTAGATGGCTCCATTTCATTTATAAACAACAAAAACAAAACACCCTTCATTCTCCAGTAAAAAGAACTGAAACCCCAAGAGCAAAAGTAATGTCTAAGGCAAGCTTATTACGTTCTGCATCAGAATGGGCTATCCTATATCTATAAAGACCCCTTACATATATAGCTGCCATATTTTAACAGTGAAATTTATTTTAACAACAGCATATGCCTAACAAAAAACCACTTGCTCCCCAAAAAACTATACAAATAATCTTATCATACAATTTCAGGGATCAATTACTCAAAATCTTCTAACAAATGACTCTAAGATAATGGCCAAAATGGAATAATTATAAGCTTCTGTCCAATCAGTAATTTATCAATAATACAATGAGCTATATAGCTCCTAAGAATTCTTAAGTTCTTTTTAGGATAAACTTTATTTTAGATAGCTCTGCTGGCTCCCAGAGAAAATATACAATGCTAGTGGGCAGTTTAAAATAATATAAAATAATACAAACCCCAACACCAGGTCTCCAGGATTTAGAAGATGTCCCAAATGAGTGCGACAAAAATACTGTTTATCTGTATTCATTTCAGATGTTTTCTGTACCCAGACTTCCCCGAGGGTATGCTTAACAGGGAAGAAAATGAACTCTTCAATAATCTAGGCATAACTTAAAAAGCATCTCATAGAAAAGTTAAATACAATGTTGATTTTGGTTTCTGATTTTCATTTTAAATGAAAAGTATTTGACTTTCCAGACCTCTGAAACACTGCCAAAATTAACCAATTACTGAACTATAAGTAGAGAAAAACTCATAAGTAATTCATAAAATAAATATTTTTGTTAAGATGTTATTCAAGGCTTCTAGAAAACATTAACACTGTCACCTAAAAGCAGACACATATATAGAACTTTCAAAAGAAATGTATTCACAGGGAGATCACCTAACAAAGACTGAGCAGAAAGAATAAAGTACGTGCGTCCATGCTTGTGCTCAGTCACATACAACTCTCTGCAACCCCAGAGACTGTAGCCCGCCAGGCTCCACTGTCCATGGGATGGCCAGGCAAGAATACTGGAGTGGGGTGCCACTTCCTTCTCCAGGGAATTTTCCCAACCCTGCATCTTCTGCATTGGCAGGTAGATTCTTTACCACTGCACACCTGGGAAGCCATCTACTAAAAATGCAGGGGAATCTTCATTTAAATACAGCAAATATCTTAAGTAACATCCCTGTTTTACACATACTGTTAAAAACACCAGAGTTCATAGAAAATAATCTAACAATCCCAGCAGCACCACTGCCACAACAGCACCCAAATCTTCATCAAATTAATTTTCTGAACGTCTACTATTTTGAGGCATAACTTAAAAAAAAATCTATCATGGAAACATCATCTCAAGTTTGAACTTTTTAAGCAAAAAACCACTAAAGGCCCTTTCCAACATGGAATTTTACAAGCAATTGTAAATGACATTTCAAATTTCCTGGCTGAATTAAGTATAGCCATGCCAATACCTTTTACTAACAAAAACAAACTCAAGTAAAATGGGATTCAGAGCAAAACACTAAGAATTACAGGTAGAATTAACGAATCTCAAAGAGGTAAAAAGAAGAGGTAAAAATAGAGGAAAAAACTGAGGTTAACAGACAGGTTCCAGATTTAGCGGAAAACTGGCGGGGCGGGGGTGGAGGGGACAGGAAAAAAGGCAAATCACCAGGGAAAGACTAAATTCTAATAATGTATTTTCTGAAAACAAAAAAACATGTATCTAGCTTTATATATGCTGGAGAAGAAGTGGTGGTGTTTAAATGATAAGTATTTGCTCTTAAATACTACTTTCAAAGTAGAAGAAACAGGACTGACATGCTTGAAGAAATATCTGATTTCAGATACTGGGGTAAGAACTACACAATGTGATTTTAGAACACCTACATATTGTAGTGTTATCCCAAAACGTAAGGATGCTTTCAAAGACTAGTAAAGAAAGTCATGTCAAAGGATATAAGAATATACCTACAGCTATTAAGAAACTGAGTCAATAATCTTTCAAAACAAAAAGCATCAGGCCCTGATGGATTCACTGGTGAATTATAGCAAACATTTAAGGGAGATATACCATTTCTCTAGAATCTTCTCCAGAAGATAGAAGCAAAGGGAACTCTTCCTAACTCATTGACAAGTCCAACATTACCATAAAATCAATACCAGACAAAGACATTACAAGGAAAGTAAACTACAGGCCAATCTCTCATCAACATAGATTTAAAACTCCTCAACAAAATATAAAAGAACTGTACACCATTACCAAGTGGAATTTAACATATGTATGCAAGGCTAGTTCAATATTTGAAAATCAAGTTAATGGAGCTCATCAGTCATTAACAAGACTAAAAACAAAACAAAAATCACACAATGATATCAATAGATAAAAAGCATTTGACACAATCCAACACTCATTCATGATAAAAACTCTCAGTAAACTAGAAATAGAGGGGAAACTTCCTTCACTTGATAAGGAGTATCTATTTAAAAATTACAACTAACATTATAATTAATGGTCAGAAACTTGGCGCTTTCCCCTCTAAGATCAGGTACAAGGCAAGAATGTCCCCTCTCACTACTCATTTGCAATATCCTACTGGAAACCTAGCTAATACAAAAGATAAGGAAATGAAAGGTATATAGACCAGGAAGATGAAAATAAAAAGATCTTTGCAGATGACACAGTCATCTACACAGAAAACTTAAATGGACCAAAAAGCTCCTGAATATATACAGCAAGTTTACAGGATACAAGGTTATAAATGAAAGTCATTTTCCTGTTTACCAATACAAAAAATGATACTTGAAATGTTAAAACACCATTTACATTAGCACCCAAAAATGAGATACTTAAGTCTAACAAACTATGTATAAGATCTGTATGCAGAAAACTACAAAACTCTCATGAACAAAATCAAAGAACTAAAACACAAAGATGTTATATGTTCATAGACAGGAAAACTCAATATTTTCAAGATTTAAGTTCTGCCCAACCTGACCTACAGATTTATGCANAAACTTTTTTACACTCTGTATTCATTCAGATACCTATATGAATCACTGAAAGCACTTAATACACAAGGCCTAAATATGTCCTCTCACCTAGATTCACTGTTTTATTTAAACTGGGGGTCTGCAAAATAAGACCCTGAGGCAAATATCTGTAAATAAAGTTTTGCTGGAACACAGCCTCAACCCTTCATTTACCTATTATCTATGGCCAATTTTGTGCAACAAGAGCACAGCTGAGTAGTTGCAAAACAGACCATATAACCTAAAAACTGCAACTATTTACTATCTGGCTGTTTACAAAAAAAAATTTGCTGATTCTGTTTAAGCCATCATTTCATGATACTGCACTAAACCATAATTAGTGATTACAGATTTAAAGCCTTAGAGTCGCAGACCTAGGTACAAATCCTGGCTCCCTTTTGTTGTTAACTTTGGGCAAATCATCTAACCTCCCCAAGCATCAGTTTACTCATCTTCAGAATGATGGTATGATTTACTCCAGTTGTTATGAGACTAAACAGGTGAAACATACTTAAGTACTCAGAAAGTACCTTTATGTAGAACGCTCACAATAAATTATAGCACTTATCATTATTAGTGATTTAAACATGGACATGTAAGTTCCTATGTAGCAGAGACATCTAGGACACAGTCCTTAATACAGTTTTCTATACAACAGATCCCCAATAACTTTTTGTTGAATTTTAATTCATTTATATTTTTTGAAGCAGAGCTTTACCTTAGAACAACTACTGAAATGACAATTTTTGTCTTTAGAAAAAGAGATCAGATTTGCAACTAACCAGAAGTGATGGGCGTGTGGGTAAGGGGAAAGAAATTGGATGACCGTAGTTAAAAGGGCACAAACTTCCAGTTACAAGATCAATGACTATGAAGGATATAATGTACACGACAATTAACACATCTTTATGTTATGTATGAAAGTTGTGAAGAGAGTAAATCCTAAGTTCTTATGAGGAGAAAAATATTTCCTTTCTAATTTAATTTTATATCTATATAAAATAATGGATGGTCATTTAAAAAATGATAATCTATATCTTAAGTATTATTCAGATATTTTTAAAATCACAAAAATAATTCAATGCTCTCCTTCCATAATATTCTTCAATTTTATCATGCCAAAATACAGTTTGCACACATTCCACAAACTAGCTCATTGATAAGTAATTTCCTATATTCAAAGTTTCATAGAATTATCATGTGTCCACTAGGACTGCAAAGTTTAAGGAATATATACCTTAAAAACTGCAATG
This sequence comes from Neotragus pygmaeus, assembly GCA_006410875.1. Classification (NCBI taxonomy): domain Eukaryota; kingdom Metazoa; phylum Chordata; class Mammalia; order Artiodactyla; family Bovidae; genus Neotragus; species Neotragus pygmaeus. The sequence goes on from SJYV01054269.1 coordinate 138,305, forward strand.
AGGCCTTTTAATTAGTATACCAAAAATTTATAATTTTAAGCATGAGTACTCTTAAATCTTTTTAACCTGACTAAAATATGTCAGAAATCATTAAGAAGTTATTCTTAATGTTTAACCAATCCCAGAAGGAAATCAGGAGCTAATAATTACATATAAACCAATTAAGGACATGGATTAATTAAATGAGAAAAAGTACCTTGCATATTGGAACAATTTCCACAGAAAAAGTACTTTTGTAATTGTATGTATTACTATGGATATCCTGAGAGATCAGTCTCTGTGAGGCTTTGTATCTGTTAAGAGAAAAAGTTAGCCATTATAAAAAGGCAAAGTCTTTATTTGTCTAATCTTGGGAATATAAATTTTCATTAAATCATCACTGTTCAAGGTCTGAAACAGCTTCCTGATGCCTGTTAGGGTGAAGTCTCAGTTCACCCACTTCATTTATAAACCTTCACCAGTCTGAATGCACTCTGTTTTCCAGTTTATCTACTGAAAACCTCCAAAACATACCCATGGTTTAGACCAAGCAAGTCTACATCTATCATCCATTAAAAGCCACACTAATGTCCACTCCCAGTCACTGTTCACACTAATCTCACCCTTCAGCACAAACTCTACTTTCAAAAATTCCCCATTTTAGGAGCTTAAGTCCTTGCGACTCCATAAAGTTTCTCCCCAAAGTCTTTTAACCCTGTTCTTTTTTCTTATTTAAATACAGTGAATTAATGGTTCAGGACTACAGTGCTTACTATCACAGACTGAGTCTAGCTCCCCAAAGATTCTTAATGCTCTTTGGCTAACACTTCCGTTAAAAGTAGTTTATCCAACAAATGCTCACTAATTGTGTAAGTAATCTCTACTATAGTTTTACATATTTTAAGGTAAGTTGCCTAAACCTGAAGAATGGATGTGACCTACGTTCATTCCCTGTTGCCTGGATTTAATCACATGTAGGTTTCAGAACATACCTAGTGGGGACGGTACACTGAAGAAATTCTACCATCTTCTGAGCATGTTGTTTTGAGGAATAATAGAAATCCAGACCATCTTTTAAAGAAAAAAGCCATATTAAAGTAATACTGCAAATTTTTCTTCTATTAATATGACTATATCACAAATTAAATGCATGTTAAATAATTAAATTATAATTTTCTTGCCATAGCACACTAGGAATGCCATATCACTTAAGACTTGTCTGACAAAAGGACAGATAAATCAGACAAATGCAAATAAAACAAAACAAGATTAATAATTTAAACTTCAGACAAAATTCAAGGTCAAAGGGAAGAGAAAAATATTAAACAGAACAAAAAAAGGGTATTTTATGTAATAGACAATCCACCACGAAAACAACAGAAATGCATCTAATAGCATAGTGTTGAGACACAGAAATCATAAACTACTAAAAAGAAAAAACTGACAAATGTTAACACATGCAATCATTGAGAGAGACTAGTATAAGACAAACAAAACCAAAATTATCAAAAAATGAAAACATGCTGTGCCGAATCGCTCAGTCATGTCCAACTCTTTGTAACCCCATGGTCTGTAGCCCACCAGGCTCTTCTGTCCATAGAGACTCTCCGGGCAAGAATACTGGAGTGGGTTGCCATGCCCTCCTCCAAGGGATCATCCCAACCCAGAGATCAAACCCAGGTCTCCCGCACTGCAGGCGGAATCTTTGCCATCTGAGCCACCACAGAAGCCCAAACTGACCTAAAATAGGAAGGGTACAAAGAACTTAAGAACCAGCTATCAAGGTTGATTTAACTGAGATTATAGAACGTGGTCCAAGAAAGAATACCTATTATTTTCAAAAAATTGATAGAATATTCATAAAATATTCACATACGAAGATCAAATTTTAAAACCTTCATGATTCAGAAGACATTATTATAAGTAGGCACCGCATATCCTAACTTCAAAACATATTACAAAGTTACACTCATCAAAACAGTGTGGTACAGACAAAAAGGCAAGTCTACAGAATCAATCCACACATACATAGTCAATTGATCGCGAACAAGTGTGCCAAGAATACACAGTGGGAAAATGATAATACCTTCAACAAATGGCATTGGGAAAACTGGATATCCACATGCAAAGGAATGAACTGAACTCTTATCTTATATCATTAATAAAAATCAACTCAAAACAGATTAAAAAGACTCAAACTAGGACCTGAAACTGTAGAACTTCTAGAAGAAAATATGGAAAAAGCTTCATGACATCAGTCTTAGAAATGATTTCATGGATGACACGAAAAGAATATAAATAAACAACTGAGGCTACATCACACTAAAAAAGCTCACACACACCAAAAGAAACAATCGCCACATTAAAAGGGCAACCTGCTGCTGCTGCTAAGTCACTTCAGTCATGTCCGACTCTGTGTGACCCGAGAGACGGCAGCCCTCCAGGCTCCTCTGTCTCTGGGATTGATTCTCCAGGCAAGAACGCTGGAGTGGGCTACCATTTCCTTCTCCAATGCATGAAAGTGAAAAGTGAAAGTGAAGTCGCTCAGTCATGTCCAACTCTTAGCAACCCATGGANTCTGTCTCTGGGATTGATTCTCCAGGCAAGAACGCTGGAGTGGGCTACCATTTCCTTCTCCAATGCATGAAAGTGAAAAGTGAAAGTGAAGTCGCTCAGTCATGTCCAACTCTTAGCAACCCATGGACTGCAGCCTACCAGGCTCCTCCATCCATGGGATTTTCCAGGCAAGAGTACTGAAGTGGGTCGCCAGTGCCTACAGAATGGGAAAAAATATTTGCAAACCATGTATTTGAAAAGCGGTTAATCTCCAGAATCTATCAGGAATTCCTATGACTCATCAAAAAACAACAAAAACAACAACCTGATAAGCCAATAAGAAATGGGAAAGGAATAAAACATTTCTCAAAAAAAGATGTACAAATGGCACAGATATATGGAAAAAGCTCAATATTGCTAATCATCAAGGAAATGCAAATCAAAACTACAATGAGTTTACATTTCACTGCTTTCAGGATGGCTATTAACAAGGGGAAAAAAAGATACATACTAGTGAGAATATGGAGATACTGGAACCCTTGTACACTACTACTAAGGCAAATATAAAACAGTACAGTCACTATGGAAGACAGTGCAGACGTTCTTCATAAACTTAAAATCAGAACTATCAAATGATACAGTAATCCTTCTTCTAGGTATTTATCCACAAGACATGAAATCAAGATCTCCTATGTCTATTGAGGTATTATTCACTATAGCTAAGAAGATGGACATTTAGGTTGTTTCCACAACAGATGAATGGATAAATTGTGATATATACCTCCAATGGAATATTATTCAGCCTTTAAAAGGAAAGAAATTCTACAACGTGCAACAATATGGATGGACGTTGAGAACATTGTGCTAAGTGAAATAAGCCAGTCATAGAAAAACAAATACTGCATGATTCTATTTATATGAGGTACCTAAAATAGTCAAAAGCATAGAATAAGAGTGGAACTATGGTTGCCAGAGAGAAAGGAGAAATGAGGAGTGACTAGTTAATGGGCATAAAATTTCAATCAAACAAGATGATTCAGCGAGAGATCTGCTATATAAGACTATACTTACCCAACTATAAGGTATTATACACTATCATACACTTAAAATTTTAAGAGGGTAGTTTTCATGTTGTGTCCTTATCATAATTTTTTAAAAAAAGAAAGAACCCATTAAGAAAATGAAAATACAGGCCAGGAGAAAATATTAACAAATCTTATGTGAAAAGGGGCTTATATCTAGTGTATATTTTAATAAATCTTACAACTTAAGACAAACAACACAATCAAAACTGGCAAAAATTTAAACTGCTGTTTTACCAAAAAAGATACAGAAATGATAATAAGGTCATGAAAAGACAATTAAGATTAATTAAGTCATTACCAAAAAGCAAATTAAAACCACAATGAGATACCATTTCATCCCCTAAAATAGCTATTTATACAAAGAAACAATAGCAAGTGATGTTGAGATGTAGAAACTGGAACCCTCAAAGACTGTTGTCAGGAATATAAAATGGTACAGCCACTTTGAAAATGGCAGCTTCTTAAAAAGATAAATACAATTTACCATGTGACTCAGCAATTCTACACCTAGGTAGGCACTCAAGAAAATAAAATAGCTTAATGTTTGCTGAGAAAAAAATGGAAAAATATAGCTTTAAAGTACCAGCTACAGAGCCAATATGATACTCAGAAGAAAATTTATTAACTTTAAATCTATATATTAGAAAGTTAAAATAAGCTAAGCTTTCAATTAATTTAAATAAAAAATACTAAAGAAAGTAGAAGGGAAAAAAACTGTATAGCTATGTATGGTATTGCATGTTAAGTAGACACAGGGTGATCATTCAACAATATACACAAATATCCAATCAGTATGTTGTATATAATGTTTTATGTGAATTTTACAATTCTATTTCAATAAAAAAATTTAAGTAGAAGGAGTTAGTGATAAAAACAAAAATTAAGAAAAAAGTAATTTTTGATAAAACTAAAGCTCTCTTTAGAAAAAACTACTATAATAGAAAAAACTCTGGCAAATCTGATCTGAGTGGGGAGAGAGAGGAAGTGAAAGAAGATGAGAAAAGACAAACATTAGCAAAAATGAGGAAGATATAATGATGAGTTATGGATAAGAATTCTATACACACACACACACACACACACATATGTTGAATTCTATGCCAAGTATGTGAACACACACACACACAATGTTGAATTCTATGCCAAGTATGTGAAAAATGAAGACGATATAATGATGAGTTATGGATGAGAATTCTACATACACACACACAATGTTGAATTCTATGCCACGTATGTGAAAAATGAAGACGATATAATGATGAGTTATGGATGAGAATTACACACACACACACAATGTTGAATTCTATGCCAAGTATGTGAAAAGAACTGATTCAAGAAGCAGTATACTACTACTACTACTAAGTCACTTCAGTCGTGTCCAACTCTGTGCGACCTCATAGACGGCAGCCCACCAGGCTCCCCCATCCCTGGGATTCTCCAGGGAAGAACACTAGAGTGGGTTGCCATTTCCTTCTCCAGTTTTCCTTTAAAATTGGAGGAAGTAACAGTTCAGTACACACAGGCAAAGTCGTATCCGACTCTTTGTGACCCCATGAACTGTAGCCCACCAGGCTCCTCTGTCCATGGAATTCTCTAGGCAAGAATACTGGAGTAGGTTGCCATTCCCTTCTCCAGGGAATCTTCCCAATCCGGGAATCAAAGCCAGGATCTCCTGCACTGCAAGCAGATTCTTTACTACCTGAGCCACCAAGAAAGCCCTTTCACACACAGTCCACAGTAGACTCCTAAAACCTGTAAAATCATTCTCCTATTCCTTTAATGCAAGATATAAAGAAGTTTCCTATCTAACATCTCTTTTCTGTTGAAAGAAATCTGATAGATTTTCCCATCAAAACCTATTATTCTTTCTTAAGTTCAAGAAGCAGTATAATACCTGAAAAAAATTAACATCCTAACTAAAGGATTTGAAAAGGTTTTCCTTCCTCCCTCTCCTCATACCAAACTGAATGGCTTAATGGGCTGGTACTTATTAAACTTAAAGATGTTGATCAACACCATGCAGAAAGATTAAAAACTCTGATTGCTTCTATATCACTAACATAACCACTAGCAAGATTAGAGAGAACAGTTTAATATAATTATGTATGCAAAGGAACCAAATACAAATCTCAACAAATATTCTATTTAGGGGTGAAACACTGACAGACAATAACCCCTGTTACATTACCACTCAATGCTATTCTCCACTCCTAGACACGGGGGAAAAAAGAAAGGGGAGAAAAAGAGGGAATAATACCGTAAAGGAAGAAATAAAACTATCATTGCATACAAATAATAATTTACCTAGTAAACCAAGAGTATTATGTAAATGACACAAGAATATAATGTAAACCATTAGTGAAATTAAGAAATTTCAGAAAGATCAAGCTATAAAATCAAGAGCTTCCCGAAAATATTAGCAATAATGACTTAAAAAATGTAGTAAAAACCACCATCCCCAATGACTAAAAGTATAGAATAGTCTGGAAAAAAAAGTGAGAATCATTCAAAATTCTGATGAGGAAAACTATGTCAAAGAAATACAGAAAAGAACTGAAAAAAACATGATTATGCACCAGGTCACCTAGGATCACACAGCAAAAACATGGTGGGAAAGAGATTCAAATTCACAAAATCTGGTTCCACAATTACTGCTCTTACTATCAACCAAGTTCTACAAAAGAATTAACAAGTGGGTACATATTATGAAGTATAATTTACATATTGTGATAAAAGCAATGAGACAAAATAAACTAGAATTGTGGGATGTATATAGAGGAATTTAGTATATACAAGAAAAGAGATATTTTAAATCAGTGAGTAAAGAAGAGACTACTTGGTAGGTTTAAGTATTGAGACAATGCAAGTCAACTTTTTGGGGAAAAGTCATACCAGGTAAGATTAAAGATCCAAAAGTAAAACAAAAATCTACTTTTTAAAAACAATCTTGAGAGTATAAAGATAGAAAATTAAAGAAAGAAAGAAAGATTCTATCCTATGTAAGATACAAAGTCATAAGCCATAGCTATATGACTAAAATGGGCTTCCATAGTAACTCAGTTGGTAAGAATCCACCTGCAATGCAGGAGACCCCAGTTGGATTCCTGGGTTGGGAAGATCCACTGGAGAAGGGATACTCTTCCCACTCCAGTATTCTTGGGCTTCCCTTGTGGCTCTCAGCTGGTAAGGAATCTACCTGCAATGAGGGAGACCCAGGTTCGATCCCTGAGTTGAGAAGATCCCCTAGAGAAGGGAATGGCTACCCACTCCAGTATTCTGGCCTAGAGAATTCCACGGACTGTAAAGTCATGATCAAGAAGAGTCAGACACGACTGAGTGACTTTCACATGTCTTCATATGACTAAAATATGAACAGCTTAGATAAGAGAAGACAGAAGACAGTAAGTATCTGCTCTCTCAGCTCACACTCAAGGGCATGCTCTGCATGCTTCTCTTTGTATATAAATACATACATAATGAGATTGATATCTTCTATAACAGGAAATAAGGAAAAATTAGATAAAGAATAATTTACATTAGATAAACAGCCAATACATATGAAAATGTTAACCCTCATTAGTAGTCAAGGAAATGAAAATAAAAACAAGATGCCATTATTTTCTTCATTAGAACAGCAAAAATTAGAAAGCCCAATACAATCTTATGCAGTACTGGCAAGTGTTTGGTAAAACAGAAATTCTCACAAGTGATGGGACTATAAACTGGTACTATTTTGGAAAACAATCTAGTTGCACACATAAAAATTTAACATTTGCAAACTCTTGTCCAGTAATTTCAATTCTTGAACTTAGTCCCAAAGAAAAATTACTTGCTATGCACAAACATAAAGATGTTTGCTACAGTACTGCTTGTAGTAGCAAAAAACTGGAACATCTTGTAAGCCAATTAATAGGAAACAACTAAATAATTAAAAACACAATGATTAACAAATATACAACACAGAGTTAAAAATAATGAAACAGGATTATATGCAATGATGTGGAAAGGTTTCTAAATATAGTAAGATGGCAAGTCACAGAATATTACAAAACCATCTCAAATATGAGGAGAAACCAATGTTATCACAACTGATGTACAGAATAAACACTGTAATATCCTGTTTTAAGGGGCTATATCTGGGAATAACAAGTGGATAAATGGAGCAGAGGTCCTTTATTATAGAAGCTTGTTTTCTTTATAATTTTTGTAATTTTTAGAATTTTAAATTTAAAATTTTATGAAATTTTTAATTATGATTTTAAAAACACAGTTACAAGCAAACTAACAAAACATTAATTTACATCAAACCAAGAACCAGTAGGAAAAAAACAGATTTAATTCTGGATGAAAAAAAGGATTGCTACACTTCCAGCATTTTTGGTTTTGAAAGTGACTGCAAAAGTATTTCTCAGAATGTATCCAAGTCTTTTGCTACAAATTCAGTGAGGATATTTCTGCCACGGTGATGAACAATAATCAGAGTTTTCTGTTTCCTTTGCTAGCATAGCATATTAGGATTCCAATTCCCAAGTTACTCAGAACAAAGTTACTCAGAACAAAAGTGCATTTTTGCCAGATGGCTAGCCACAAATAGCAGACACCGTGTTAAACAGGTAGCAAAGTACTTTACCTACAATAAGTATTCAGTAAGCTACATTCCACAGATTTTGACTATTAACCTTATGTCTACTGGTAATGCACTCAAAACAGATACAAAGTTTAAAAGAGTTTCTCCAGGTGACAAAACTGATATTTCCCCCCCCCATTTAAGAGACCCCAAACCACACTTCTAAGTACTTTCTTCAAGACTTATGAACAACACATCAGTAAGTAAAAGAGGAACTTACACTTTTAAAATAAGTAGCACAAGAATTTGGTCATTCCTTCAAGAAAAGCTATCTCTAAACCCGTACTGTAACAACTAGGAAAACTATGTACATGTCCTACAACTAAAAACATTCACTTTTAGCAAGAGACTGAAGTATTTGCTGAAGCATACTTATATTTTCTATTATTAAAGAAATATTCACCCATCAACTAGTATATCTACGTATGCTACACTAATAAATAATAAGTGCTAAGACAGAACACACTCTGAGGAGCCACTATGAAACTACGCAAATATTTTAAAATTCCATCTTCAAGAAATCTAATTATATCATTTGTATATCACTGTTTATCATTACTGAGTTTATCCTTCTGATTCAATGTATGCATCACAAATGCCACTAGGCATACGAAAAACAAAAATATTACAACTAACAGATTTCAAAAATAATTTCCTTTCTATAAGAAACTGAATTCTGCATAAAACAAGTTTCTGATAAATTTCTACCACTTCACATTCTGTTAATGCAGTTACTGGTTTACTCATTTGGTAGCCATTTAGTGTAAATACAAACTAAAATAGAAAAAAATTAAAATTTATTTAAAAAACTAAATTAAAAAACTAATCACATTTCAAATATTCAACAGCTACTTATGGCTAGTGGCTACCATATTAGTTGGGTAATGCAGAAAAAGAAATAAGATTTTTATTCTTCCTAACAGAAAGTTCTTTTGGACAGTCCTATTCTAGATATTTGGAGAAGGAAATGGCAACCCACTCCCGTGTTCTTGCCTGGAGAATCTCAGGGACTGGGAAGCCTGGTGGGCTGCTGTCTATGGGGTCGCACAGAGTCGGACACAACTGAAGTTACTTAGCATTCTAGATATTATCAGTAATGATAAAAGACTCCTTATTAAGATAGTTAAAATAAAATCTGAAATCATTTCAAATGCTTTAAATTTTAACTCACCATGAATCTCTTTGATACGAAGTGTATTCTGGTGCATCCCATACTTCAAAATCAACTGTTCCAGATAGTAGAAAGTTTTTTTGTGCAAAGTCTAAATATAAATGAGTCACTAGATTAACAGATGAAATACAAAAAAAAAAAAAGGCACCTACAGACAGAGCACACTGGTTTTTTTTTTTTGGAGCATAGTTGCTTCACAATGTTAATTTCCACTGTACAGCAAAGTGAATCCACTATATGCATACACGTATCCCTTTTTTGTTTTCAGATTTCCTTTCCATGTAGGATAGCACAATAATTTTAAAACAAAAACAATCTAAAGATTATCTAAAATGTGGCAGTGATCTGTTTCTAAAGGTGAATGTCCCAAAGACCTAGACTATCCTTGGTGCCTGAACTACTTGGAAAGAAGGGAAAGGAGAAGGCTTTACCCACTATTTATAATGGACAAAGGCAAAATACAGATGGAGGACTCACATATCATCTTTCTCTCATTACCTTTTGCCTGACTTGAACCACAGCCTTCCAGAAATCCTTAGCTTCCACTCTATGGCAATCTCCACACATCTGGGGCTGAACAACATAATCCACGACAAACACTTGCTGAAGGATGGCACCATTCATCACCTGACAAAGAAAACAATCCACTCCTTCATTCTTTCCTTTATCAAAAGAAGATCCTTTAATATTTAACTTAAAATCTTTTTCTATGAATGCTTTGAGGACATTAGTAATAAGTTATAATTAAAGTCATTACTATTTCCAGAAACATATATAGGTCTAATTCATAGGATTTATTAGATTAACATTTCAAATTTACCTTTCAGTTGAAGTAGTTGTAAGATATTCTTTGAAGATTTTTTATAGCTATATATACATATATATGCATGTGTGTGTGTATAAAATTCATCCTTAGGAGACAAAGAAAACTCTCAAAGAAAGAGGTCATTCCTTAAGTGTTTCCAATCATCAGAAATCACCTGGGAAGCTTTATGGATTCCTGAGTCTTATATCCAGGTGAATCCAGTTTGAATCAGTCACTGTGAGACATAATCATCAGCCAAGTTTGAGAAGCACTGCCTTAGCTCATGTTTTTACTTCAATCTTATTTCAAATAAAAATGACTTTGAGAAAGTTAACTTAGCCCACTAATCATGAACAAAGGCTGGTCTTACTAGTGACCTGATCATTTCCGCAGATGATCCAAAAGAAAACAAAGAATTAAAATTAAGAATGTTATTTGTTTCTCTTTAAGCTGTCAAGTCATAATTTACCAATAGCCCCATATTTTCACTACCTACACTTTAACCATGCCGAAAAAATTATGTATAGCTTACCTCTTTCTGAATAGTCAGTTTAACTTTAAGTCTCTTAGAATGAGGCTCAGTCCAAATAAAGCTTGCATCTACAAGCCGTACCTTCAATAAAACACAGACAAAAAGAAACGTAAGTTACCATCGGAAGAGAAAAAAGATGAAAGAATAACTCAAAATAAAAAGATTTCAAGATGCTTATGCAATCCCATGACTAATCTACCCAACATCACCAATTAAAAAAAAAAAGCCATCAGAGGTATGGCAACAAAAACACAAGTGAAAATCTAATGACTATATTAAAGCAACTGGTATAATTCAAGCAAAAATTAAAAAGGAAAAAAACTCCTTTCCCCTAAAAACAGTAGTTTTTCTAATTCAAAGTACACTTTCTAGGAGAAAACAAAGACCTGATGACTTCATCATACTAGAAATCTCATGAACAAAGGTTTCTATATTATTCTCTCCATAGTAAATTTGTGGCTTCAAAAATATATACAGACATTCATTCTTCAGACGGAGTCTCATGCACTGAATACTGAATCCACAATGGTAACTCACTGCTAAATCAGCAGAGGCCAAAAACAGTTTGCCCTATGTGACAAACTCAATGCATCTTATATGGCTAAAATGAGTGTTTTAAGAAAGGAGGTTGGAGAACAAAAAATAGAGGTTGTTTCATTAATTTGAGCAGGAGTTTAGGAAACCCGAACTGAGGGGATGGAAATAATAGCAGCAGAAGGATAAAGCCAAGAGATATTTGGGAGATAAAATCTATAGCATTTAATAACAAATAGATATGGGAAGATTTTAGAATGATAGTCAAGGATCCAGCTTGGACACCAAGGTAACACGATTTTTCTGACACAAATAAAAAAGAGATTAAATGCAGAGGAATGTGCTATATTTGGTTTCAGACACTTAAGTTCAAGAGGACTTATCTGAGATATCCAAGTGAAGCTGTTCAGGAGATAGTGAGATATACACATGTGGTCTGGTGCTCTATGGAGAAACCTGAGTTATAGATAACAGGTTTGGAAGACATCAGCAGGCAGGTAATAATTTTATCAAGACCTGTCTGGTGAGAAGTGGATAAGCTAGTATAGATACAGCAGTCCAGAGTAAAACCCTCTTCATATGACTGGCTCCCCTAAACCAAAGCCTAGTAGTCAGTTGACAAGTCACCAGGTACAGAGGGTGACAGAGAGCTGTTCATTCGTGGCAGTCCAAGGAAGCTCCATGGGCCTGTATAAGACTGCCCTTTCCTCAGCCTCCAATCTCCATCTGTAGGAGTGGAGAGAGAAACAGATCTACTTCACCATTCCCCAGCTCAGTCTCACCACACTATCTGTCCTCAACCAGGACTAATCCAACTTACTGAGCCCTTTAACCTTCTTTACCATTACCTCAGCCACCTGCTCATCTCCCACACTCCAATCTCCATGTATAACACATATGCCCTTTTCTGTCCCATCCAACACTCCTCCCCAAATCCTGAAAACCTTTTTATTGTAGCCACAGGAATTCAACATTCACTGACAACAAAACCTTCTAAATCCTGAACCTCTTTCCTGAACATTCCCTTCACCTTCTAGATCTCCTGACTATATATAGCTCTCCCTACAGCTAATGAGGCTGCAATGGCACAGAAGCGGCGGCTATGGTTTTTCCAGTGGATGTGAGAGTTGGATTATAAAGAAAGCTGAGTGCCGAAGAANAAAAAAAAAAAGCCATCAGAGGTATGGCAACAAAAACACAAGTGAAAATCTAATGACTATATTAAAGCAACTGGTATAATTCAAGCAAAAATTAAAAAGGAAAAAAACTCCTTTCCCCTAAAAACAGTAGTTTTTCTAATTCAAAGTACACTTTCTAGGAGAAAACAAAGACCTGATGACTTCATCATACTAGAAATCTCATGAACAAAGGTTTCTATATTATTCTCTCCATAGTAAATTTGTGGCTTCAAAAATATATACAGACATTCATTCTTCAGACGGAGTCTCATGCACTGAATACTGAATCCACAATGGTAACTCACTGCTAAATCAGCAGAGGCCAAAAACAGTTTGCCCTATGTGACAAACTCAATGCATCTTATATGGCTAAAATGAGTGTTTTAAGAAAGGAGGTTGGAGAACAAAAAATAGAGGTTGTTTCATTAATTTGAGCAGGAGTTTAGGAAACCCGAACTGAGGGGATGGAAATAATAGCAGCAGAAGGATAAAGCCAAGAGATATTTGGGAGATAAAATCTATAGCATTTAATAACAAATAGATATGGGAAGATTTTAGAATGATAGTCAAGGATCCAGCTTGGACACCAAGGTAACACGATTTTTCTGACACAAATAAAAAAGAGATTAAATGCAGAGGAATGTGCTATATTTGGTTTCAGACACTTAAGTTCAAGAGGACTTATCTGAGATATCCAAGTGAAGCTGTTCAGGAGATAGTGAGATATACACATGTGGTCTGGTGCTCTATGGAGAAACCTGAGTTATAGATAACAGGTTTGGAAGACATCAGCAGGCAGGTAATAATTTTATCAAGACCTGTCTGGTGAGAAGTGGATAAGCTAGTATAGATACAGCAGTCCAGAGTAAAACCCTCTTCATATGACTGGCTCCCCTAAACCAAAGCCTAGTAGTCAGTTGACAAGTCACCAGGTACAGAGGGTGACAGAGAGCTGTTCATTCGTGGCAGTCCAAGGAAGCTCCATGGGCCTGTATAAGACTGCCCTTTCCTCAGCCTCCAATCTCCATCTGTAGGAGTGGAGAGAGAAACAGATCTACTTCACCATTCCCCAGCTCAGTCTCACCACACTATCTGTCCTCAACCAGGACTAATCCAACTTACTGAGCCCTTTAACCTTCTTTACCATTACCTCAGCCACCTGCTCATCTCCCACACTCCAATCTCCATGTATAACACATATGCCCTTTTCTGTCCCATCCAACACTCCTCCCCAAATCCTGAAAACCTTTTTATTGTAGCCACAGGAATTCAACATTCACTGACAACAAAACCTTCTAAATCCTGAACCTCTTTCCTGAACATTCCCTTCACCTTCTAGATCTCCTGACTATATATAGCTCTCCCTACAGCTAATGAGGCTGCAATGGCACAGAAGCGGCGGCTATGGTTTTTCCAGTGGATGTGAGAGTTGGATTATAAAGAAAGCTGAGTGCCGAAGAATTGATGCTTTTGAACTGTGGTGTTGGAGAAGACTCTTGAGAGTCCCTTGGACTGCAAGGAGATCCAACCACTCCATCCTAAATGAGATCAGTCCTGAGTGTTCACTGGAAGGACTGTTGTTGAAGCTGAAACTCCAATATTTTGGCCACTTGATGTGAAGAGTTGACTCACTGGAAAAGACCCTGATGCTGAAAGAGACTGGGGGCAGGAGGAGAAGAGGAGGACAGAGGATGAGATGGTTGGATGGCCTCACTGACTCAAAGGACTTGGGTGGGTCCTTTGGGGGGACTCCAGGAGTTGGTAATGGACAGGGAGGCCTGGCGTGCTGCAGTTCATGGGGTCACAGGGAGTCAGACACGACTGAGTGACTGAACTGAAATGAGAAGTAATGACTAATTTTTTTTTTCATCTTCTCAAACTTATCATCAAAGGATCCCAGGATTCAGTCCTCAAATTTCTCCTTCTCTAAACTCCCTAGGAAATCTCATCCAATTTCATAAATACCATATACATCCCCAAATTCATTATCTTCAGTCTAGACCATGCCCTTGCTTATACATCCAGCTCCCCACTATTTCTGCTTCCATGTCTAATGAACAGCTAAGTACCACCGGAGATAAGTTTTGATTTCTCCCACCTGACCTCCTCCTTTTGACGTCTTTCCTACTTCACTAATAGCAACTTCCTCCTGGTTGCTCAAGAACTACAGAAATCACCCTTGACTCTTTCAACTCATAAGCATACATCCAGCTTCATCAATAAAGCCTACTGACTACCTTCAACAACAGAGCCAGAATCAATCCACTTCTCTCTACCTCTAATACTGATTCAAGTTATCAGTTCTCATGATTACTACAATCGCTTCCTAAAAGCCCCCATCCCCCTCATATCTATTATAAACATATGGAATTCTCCAGGCAAGAATATCGAAGTGGGTTAACATTCCTTTCTCCAGGGGAATGGGAATCTGATTCCAGGGAATCTTCCCGACCCAGCAATTGAACCCGGGTCACCTGCATTGCAGGCAGATTCTTTACCATCTAAGCCACCAAGGGAGCCCCACTCAGAGTAAAAACCAGTCCTCAAAAGGGACCATAAGGCCTGACCTACTCGGACTTTGCACGTCTTCCCTAGTTCGTGGACTTTGCATGTCTTCCCTAGTTCACCCCTAAGTAGTTCCACTCTAACCATACAGGTCTGCTCCTGTCCCTGGCCTCTACACTTGTTTTGCTACCCTCAGTGCTCTTCTCTAAACTATGGCCTCCTCCCTTACTTTTAATGTTTATTCTAGTATCACCTTCTGAGAAGGCAATGGCAACCCAGTCCCGTACTCTTGCCTGGAAAATCCCATGGATGGAGGAGCTCTGTAGGCTGCAGTCCATGGGGTCACTAGGAGTCGGACACAACTGAGCGACTTCACTTTCACGCACTGGAGAAGGAAATGGCGACCCACTCCAGTATTCTTGCCTGGAGAATCCCAGGGACGGGGGAGCCTGATGGGCTGCCGTCTATAGGGTCCCACAGAGTCGAACACGAATGAAGCCACGTAGGAGCGGCAGCAGCAGGATCACCTTATCAATGAGGTCTCCNAGGAAATGGCGACCCACTCCAGTATTCTTGCCTGGAGAATCCCAGGGACGGGGGAGCCTGATGGGCTGCCGTCTATAGGGTCCCACAGAGTCGAACACGAATGAAGCCACGTAGGAGCGGCAGCAGCAGGATCACCTTATCAATGAGGTCTCCTCTAACCACTCTATTTCGAATTGCAACTCTTCCTGAGCAGTTTTTATCCCCTTCCTCAATTTTTCCTCCACAGAATTTATACCTTTTAATATACTTATTCATTTACTGCCCACTCCACACCCTCCCCTTCAACCAAAATAAAAGGTCTCTAAGACAGAGATTTTTCCTCTCTCATTCAATGCCATATTTCTGACACCACATGCAGACTGGCACAAGGTTGACACTTAATAAACATCTGTGAAATGCTAATGAATTATTAATGAACATTGGATAAAAGTCTGAGGAATCAAAGCAAACGACCAATTTACACAAAAAACTGACTCCAGGGGGAAAAAAAAGAAAAACTTGAGACAAATCAGGGAACAGAAGGAAAGTATAAAAACAACAATTAAACTTTCAGAAATACTCAACAGACTGAATCAAGAACATTAAAAATTCTAAACTTAAACTATTAGTTCTGAAAAAAACTCATACAAAAATTAGAAGATAAAAGAAACTGCCAGGAACACAGGGAAAAAAAGGGTTAAAGACAATACAAGAGCAAAAAAGCATTTCACAAAGATTTAAGCTGGTAGGGCCAACATTTTACTAATGAGAATTCCACGGAGAAAGAAACAAGGAAAATAAAGAGAGAAACTTCAAAGAACTATTACACAAAATTTTTTCAGAGGCTAAGAGAATCTGAAGGCCTTCAAACCAAAACAGTTTGTTTCAATTAAAAACATAGCTGGTGGAAATAATTAATAAAGTTCAGCACAAAGAAAACTGAAAGTGTTATGTAGAGAGACTAATTAAACTAACAAACCCTGTTTGGTTTTTGGAGATGTTTATGTACTGACTTTAAATAATAAGTACAGGTATCTTCCTTCTAGAGAGTAATGAAAATTTTTTTTTAAACTGAAAACCATAGCCCTAATATTATTATAGTCTCCAAAATTATGTTTAGTGATGGTCATATATATATATTTTCAGAAACGTTTACTGCACACAAAAGGGGTTCTCAAATAATCAATTAAAAAGTTTGATTCTATACTAAATCTTTTAAAGCACTTTCATTTCCATTAAAGAATATATACAGACTGGTTCCAAATAGGAAAAGGAGTACCTCAAGGCTGTATACTGTCACCCTGCTCATTTAACTTCTATGCAGAGTACATCATGAGAAACACTGGACTGGAAGAAACACAAGCTGGAATCAAGATTGCCGGGAGAAATATCAATAACCTCAGATATGCAGATGACACCACCCTTATGGCAGAAAGTGAAGAGGAACTAAAAAGCCTCTTGATNACCCGTGGCTGATTCATGTCAATGTATGGCAAAGCCAATACAGTATTGTAAAGCAAAATAAAGTAAAAAAAAAAAAAATTACCAGACAGGCTCAAATTGGTAGATTTGAATTTCAGAAGCATTAGTGAAATTGAAGGTGAGTGATAGAGACTTTCAGCTAAAGAACAGAGAAATAAAAGAATGAAAACAATTGAAAAAAACCTCAGAGAAATGTGTGACACTAGCAAATGCACCAATGTAATCATAAGGGGAGTCTCAGAGGCTCTGGAGAGAGAGAGATAATAATAAGAGAGAAGAAAAATATACAAAAAGTGAAAAGAAGTGATAATTGCAGGAAACTCCCCAAATTTATCGATAAATAATTTCTTACAAATCCAGAGAGCTAAAAAAATACTCCAAGGTAGATAAACACAAAGAGATTTACAAACAAAAACATTACAGTAAAAATGCTGAAAGTCAAAAAGCAAGGAAGATATATGAAAAGCAGCAAGTGAAAAAGAACTCCTCATTTACAAAGGAACCCTAATAAGATTAATAGTTGACTTCTCACAAGATACAATGAAGTTAGAATGTTGTGGATAACTTAATTATTATTATTAATGGTAGTTATGCTCTACAAAGTCATCATGAAGAATGAATTAACAA
This sequence comes from Neotragus pygmaeus, assembly GCA_006410875.1. Classification (NCBI taxonomy): domain Eukaryota; kingdom Metazoa; phylum Chordata; class Mammalia; order Artiodactyla; family Bovidae; genus Neotragus; species Neotragus pygmaeus. The sequence continues at coordinate 155,911 of SJYV01054269.1, forward strand.
ATATTGGACTACTCGTTCTATATTAAAGACATGTCCCTTGCTGACAAAGGTCCATATAATCAAAGATATGATTTTTCCAGTAGTCATGTATGGATGTTAGAGTTGGACCATAAAGAAACTGAGCACTGAAGAACTGATGCTTTTGAAGTATGGTGCTGGAGAAAACACTCGAGAGTCCCTTGGACTGCAAAGAGATAAAGTCAGTCAATCCNTCAAAGATATGATTTTTCCAGTAGTCATGTATGGATGTTAGAGTTGGACCATAAAGAAACTGAGCACTGAAGAACTGATGCTTTTGAAGTATGGTGCTGGAGAAAACACTCGAGAGTCCCTTGGACTGCAAAGAGATAAAGTCAGTCAATCCTAAAGGAAATCAACCCTGAATATTCATTGGAAGGACTGATGAAGCTGAAGCTCCAATACTTTGGTCACCTGATGTGAAGAGATGACCCACGGGAAAAGACCCTGATGCTGGGGAAGACTGAAGGCAGGAGGAGAAGGGGACGACAGAGGGTGAGATGGTTGGATGGCATCATATGTCCATTCATGGACATGAATCTGAGCAAACTCTGGGAAGTTAGTAAAGGACAAGGAAGCCTGGTGTGCTGTAGTCCATGGGGTTGCAAAGAGTAGGACACAACTGAGCAACTGAACAACAACAGCTCCTGAAGGAAAAACAAGTTTAGATGTCTATGAGCCTCAGGTCTCAGCATTTTTGTCATCAACAACACATTATTCAGGTTACATTATAGGTTTGTTTACCAGCATTCTTATAAAACAAGCCAGTTCCATCAATGTTGAAAACTCTGTCACATAACCTTCTTCTTCTATAATGCTAAGTACTATTTTATTAAATTCTTCCACAGCATTTTTATTAAATTCATCAAAGTCAAAGACTTCTGACTTTGATTTGGCAAATAATTCTTAGGTAGTATATGAAAAGGACAAAGAAAAATAGATAAATTGAACTTCATTAATTTTTTAAAATTCCTGAATTAGTACTTCAAAGGATACCATAAAGAATATGACAATACAACTCAAAAATATAACAGGAGAAATGTTTGCAATTCATATATCTGATAATGAAATTGCATCTCAAATAGATAAATAATTCTTAAATGTATAATCATAGGACAAACAATAAACAGACCAATGAGTTGGATACAAATTTCTCGAATGAAGATACACAAATGGCCAATTTCACTTCAAGGTATATAACTATAAGAAAAAAAATAGGTGCACACAAAAATTTGTACATGTATATTTATAGCAGCATCATACATAACAGCCAAAAGATCGAACCATCTCAAACGTTCAGCAATGAACAAATGGACAAGCAAAATGCAATATATAAATAAAAAATAGATTGTTATTCAGTCATAAAAATAAATAGATTTGACACATGCCATAACATGGATGAATCTTGGCAATACTATGGTAAGTGAAATAAGTTGGCTATAAAATTGCCCATATTATATTAATATGAAAGTCCACAATAGGGAAATCTATAGAGACAGAAAGTAGATCCATGGTTGGTTAGGGGAAGGTAAGGATCACATATACATCTCAAGATACTAAAAAACACTGAATGTCTTAAATGGGCAAAATGTACCTTTGAATTACATCTCAATAGAACTATTTGTTACAAAAGAAGAGAAAGCATCTCTAATGAAGAGATTTAGATGCCAAGACCTCAATGTTGAGTCTTGGTGGAAAGTAAAAAGAAGATTTTAGCAAGAGAAACAGCTGGTGCAGAGACACAGGTCTGAAAGAGCTCATTTCTAGTAGAACTGAATACAAATTAATGTTCAAAAAATGTGGTTAAAGGGAGTATAAGTGGCAGAAAATGATAAAAATAGGTAGGATAGAAAGGAATTTGATGACCACATCAAGGATTTTAGGCTAATTTCCATGTCAAAATGGTAGATTCTGAAAGACTCTAATCAGGAAAGAGACATAATATGAGAGGGCTTAAAAAAAAAATATTCCAGGAGAGGTTTGAAATAGAGGAGTTGAGTGGAGATAGGTTCAGAAGTTAGAACTCTCCAATAATTTATCCCTCTGGAATTTTTTTGATACAGAAGTTTCTTCTGTATTACTGTGGAGAATGTTAAGTTCCTCTCTGCCAACAGACTTAGGGAAGTAGGACTGATACAACAGTTAGGGAGGTGCTTACTCACAGAATCATGCTAGCGTAGAGTCAGCACTTGCAAGACTCTGAGAGTGGTGGCTTCTCTATAAGTAAAAATTAATTCTTTAGTCACCATAGTTACAAGACCCACCTAGAAAGCTTAGGAGTTTGAACCAAAAGAAAACCCATTGCCTGCCAAATTTGTGAACAGAAGCAAATTTCCTAACTTCTCTTGGGCTTAGATTGATCTAAGCCAATACAAAATGAGATTCATGTTACTTCATGCTGTGGTTCTGGAACATTAATTTTACAAGATTACAACTCTAAAGTTCCAGCAAAAAGGCCAAGGGATTTAAGAAGCATCGTTTTGCCAACAAAGGTCCATATAATCAAATCTATGATTTTTCCAGTAGTCATGTATGGATGTGAGAGTTGGACCATAAAGAAAGCTGAATGCTGAAGAGGTGATGCTTTTTGAACTGTGGTGTTGGAGAAGACTCTTGAGAGTCCCTTGGACTGCAAGGAGATCAAACCAGAAAATCCTAAAGGAAATCAGTCCTGAATATTCATTGGAATGACTAATGTTGAAGCTAAAGCTCCAATACTTTGGTCACCTGGTGCAAAGAATCACTCATGGGAAAAGACCCTGATGCTGGGAAAGATTGAAGGCAGGAGAAGAAAATGACAGAGGATGAGATGGTTGGATGGCAACAATGACTAAGTGGGCATAAGTTTAAGCAAGTGAGGGGAGATGGTGAGGGACTAGGAAGACTGGTGTGCTGCAGTCCATGGGGTTACAGAGTCAGACATGACTTGAGCAACTGAACAACAACAGTGACTGGAAGTTCCCTTACAATATCTTAAATAGGGGTTATGTGGCTTCCTCTGGTAGAAAAGAAGGTTTCAAAGTTGAATTTTACAGCATCAGCTTCTTTACTTGGGACATATATCATTTACTACTTTGCTCAAGCTTACTTCTCTAGTCTCACTTCCTTATATTGTCATTCCCTGTGAGGACTCTAGTTCCAGACAAGCTGCTATTCTCACCCTTCTCAGGGTGTATTGTCATGCCTTTTTATAACTCCATGTCTTGGTGAACATACTGTTTTTCTGCATGCAATGTCTGTTCCTGTATGTTCACCCAGAAAACTCTTCTCATCCTATAATAACTCAATACTGAGATCCCCTTGGTAAATCCTTGCCCTGTTTCCCTGAGAAAAACTAATTGCTGCACTTACCAACATCCCTTCATTCTCTGTTTCTACTTCATGAATTTACTTAACATGAATATAACTTCAGTACGCATAAAATGAATATAACTTATTAAAAAAAACATTTTTTTAACTAAAAGAAAGGTTAATGGGTTTCATTAGCATAAAGGAAAATTGTTGTTCAATTGCCAAGTTCTGTCCAACTCTTCGTGACCCCATGGACTGCAGCACACCAGGCTTTCCTGTCCCTCATCATCTCCTGGAGTTTGATAGAACAAAACCTTGATTTTACAGGAAATAATGAAATACATCAGAAACAGTAAAGACATGGATTTTTATGAAAGACTGTTTTTCTTTATTAAAGTTATTTTAATTTATTTTAAAGGTAACTCCTAAAGCAAATATAATAGCATGAAATTTTGACATTTATTATATATATATATATATAAAGGTGACACAAAGATTTGAGTAATACATGTAATTTTACTGTTTTAAGGTTCTCATATTTTATATGAAATGGTACACTGCTAACTCTGAATAGACTGTGACAACTTAAAGATACTTAGTATAGTCATACAAACAGTAAAAATAGACAATGGACTTTTGGCCTCAGAGGGAGTAGGAGAGGGCGGGATGATCTGGGAGAATGGCATTGAAGAATATATACTATTATGTAAGAAACGAATCACCAGTCTATGTTTGATACAGAATGCAGGACGCTTGGGGCTGGTGTACGGGGATGATCCAGAGAGACGTTGTGGGGTGGAAGGTGGGAGGGGGACTCGGGATTGGGAGCTTGTGTGCACCTGTGGTGGATTCGTGTCGATGTATGGAAAACCCAATAGAGTATTGTAAAGTTAAATTTAAAAATAAATAAATT
>SJYV01054269.1:160612-196863 GCA_006410875.1 Neotragus pygmaeus
GTCCTGGGTGTTCATTGGAAGGACTGATGCTGAAGCTGAAACTCCAATACTTTGGCCACCTCATGCAAAGAGTTGACTCATTTGAAAAGACCCTGATGCTGGGAGGGATTGGGGGCAGGAGAAGGGGACGACAGAGGATGAGATGGCTGGATGGCATCACAGACTTGATGGACATGAGTTTGGGTCGACTCTAGGAGTTGGTGATGGACAGGGAGGCCTGGTGTGCTGTGATTCATGGGGTTGCAAAGAGTCGGACACAACTGAGCGACTGAACTGAAAGATGAAAACAGCATGTGTAGTAGTGTGCTTACCAACAGAAGCATTTAACAGTTATTTTGTAAAATCTACTCAAACAAAGATTATCTGAAAATGAGACATTAAATCACACCCACACCCACATACACCTACAAAAACTGATTTTAGCTATTTGACCTACCTTACTCAGAGGGGCTTTGATTTTTTTCAAACACAAAGCAAGAAGATCCCTGGATTCTAATGCACACTGTACCCAAGTTCCTGGTGGCTGGAAATACCTGGGAGAAAGGTACCATGTTGAAACTCAGTTCTCTCTCAGCAAAAAAAAAAAAATTCACTTAAATATGAAGACACAACAATGATTATTAACCAGATATAATAATACTCAAGGTTGATCTGAGGCACTTAACCCAAATATATTTTAATAGGTTCAGAAACTTTCAATTAGACCAGTAGTTTAGTTAAAAAGGTGAAATTCTGAGTATTTGAGAAAGTCCATCTGTAATAACTATTAAAAGGTCTTATTATTTCAAGCACCAATAAAAATTACAATGATGACAAAATGTGAAGAATTTCCTGGTGCTATGTTCTGAAACATGGATAAAAATTCATCTCACAATAGCATTAAAATGGTTTATAGTGAACAAATAAAATGCTTAAGAACTGCTTATTTCTCAGACGCACAAAAAATGTAAATTAGTACCTAATACTATGTATATAAATAAGAGCTAAAGACTACTCACATACTTCAAATCCCTTTTCAGGCTTCCCTGATGGCTCAGACACTACAGAGACTGACTACAACGCAGAAGACCCAGGTCTGATCCCTGGGTAGGGAAGATACTTGGAGAAGGGAATGGCAACCCACTCCAGTATTCTTGCCTAGGAAATCCCTTGTACAGAGGAACATGGTGGGTTACTGGCCATGGGTTCACAAAGAGTCAGACATGACTGAGCAACTAACACACGAATCTTAATTTTCAAATTTTAAATTGTAAAATTTAAAGTCTTATATAAAATGTGACTAAATTACAATTTTTTATATATGTACTTGAAGTCTTATAACCCAACCAGGCAAGGAGTTAGGGCAGTGCTTAGCATGTAGTAAATGCCCAACAAATGTTTGTTAAATACATAATACTTCTAAATGTATTATGTGAATGTTTTGTTCATACTCGTTAAGTAAATATTCTGATTTTCACTTTTAAGGGTTCACTGAAAAACCTTACTTACACAGGTCCCTTTGTTGTAAGCCAAGTTTTTAGATTTAGAAAATGTTTCACATGTCATCTATTAAAGCCCCTTCATTATGAGGAGGAAATTAAGGCATTAGAGAGGCTAAATGGCCAAGTTTCAGAGACGTAGTTCATGAGGAATCTAGTGTTTTTCTCACTCCACATCATTATGAAGAATAGAAAATATTACAGATTAAGATTACAAACTATAATCTCCCTGAAACAGAATACAAGTTTCATGTTTTTATATTTATGTACATGTTTTATGTATTTTTCTGGGGAAATGCAGCTTTTAAATTCTTAAAGGGATTCATGAATCCCTCCCTCCCAAAAAAGTTACTCACCACTACAGTCCTAACCCACTTGGGAAGTCACAGACATACAACTTTATGGGTAGCTTCAACGGGCAGTTTTGTATTACTCAATAGCAGACTAGACATAAGCTATTTATGCAACAGCTAAAGAATGTAAAAAACATTAAGTGTGCCTTCAAATTTTTGACCATCCTAGACATGATATACTGAGCTTTTTCCCCATTAGCCATAGTCATTTTAGTTACACAGGAACATTAATATATGGTTTTTAAAACACATTGTCAAATTACTTTGAAATATAAGGTGCTTTTTATCATATATGGCTTTGAATGATTGAAGGGAAAAACAAAAACTTTATGGTAATTGAACAGTTATGTCTTTGAAATCTGCTCTCACTCCTGAAAACATTAACTTTTATGTATTAATTATACATATCAAATCTTTTAATCCCTTAACAGAAAAAAAACAGATTCAATCTCTTTATACTAACTACACCACATTAGCAGGGAAAACTAGAAAACTACATTACAAAATTGCAAGTTCTATAATCTCTAGCTTTGACACCATAAATAAAACTTAAATCTCAGTTACATGCACTTTAATATATGTATCTTAATCTCACTATATTCCAGTGGCTCTCTTATATATGAATTTCAACTTTAAGTAGGATAAAAAAGTATCACACTATACCTTTGGCATTGTTTGCAGAAAGATATAAAGACTTGTTTCGGAATTCCTTGGCTGATGTCTACTTTGCTTCGCAGACAAGCCACACAAATGTTAGCAGGATTTGGACTAATTGGGACACCACAATCGCAGCACAATCTTAAATGAAGCATACATTTTTTTCAAGTTACATTTCATAAGTGTACTAGTTAGATTTTAAAAATATCAAACAGGGATTAGCAGATACAAACTACTACATATAAAATAAACAAGGTCCCACTGTATAGCACAGCGAACTATAATCAGTATCCTGTAATAAACCATAATGGAAAAGAATATGAAATATATATATACAACTGAATCACAGTTGTATATATAAAACTGAATCACAATGCTGTACAGCAGAAACTAACACAACATTGAAAAATCAACTATACTTCAATAAAAAATATAGTAATAAAATTAACAAACCAAAGTCTTCAAGTTAGGCCATAGTATCTCTGCCCTTTTTAAAAACCTGACTTGGAGCAATCTTCAAAGATGCACTAGATTTTTAAATGCCTTAGATTATTGAGGGAAAAAAAAAAATATGGCCACAATCCCCAAAAGCCTCAAAATATGATATACAAAAGGTTAAAAAAGGACTAGAGAATCTAAATAACTGCTACTAGTAACCATTAGACAGCTTTATAGTCCAAATGCAAAAAAGAAAAGGCAAAGCTTTCTCCACAGTAAATTTTAAAGACTCATTTTAACGTTTTTAAATGTAATGGGGATAGGGGGAAAGGGACGCGACTCACATGTGTCCAGGTGTGTGCTTGACGGGTTCCGTCATATACTCCATTTTTCTGTACACCTTGATTTCAAGAACAGAGAACAGTGAAATTTAGACATTTTTCTATTCACTCTTTTATACAAATCATCCTTCTGCCTCTTCTATATCAGACAGCCAAGCCTCGTACAGCAGCGAATAAGAAAAACCCATTCCACCTGCAATCTCTGGAAGAAGTAATTTCCTTAATAATAGAAGGAAGCGGGAGGAGGATCCCATATGCAAGACCCTCGGAGCCAAGAAACTGGGCGCTGACCTCAGGTGTCCCTTGGGCGCCAACCCCGGGGAACTCAAAAAGGAGCCAAAAACGGCCGGGGCCGTTTCGGACACCATTAGCCCCAAACCCTGCTGCGGACGCGCCTAGAACCCACTGCCGAAGTCCGCGGGCGGTGTCACCGGGCCTGCAGGCCACCCGCCCCGACCTGACCCCGCACCCCGCGGATAAGACCTCATGCAAGCTCCTGCTGGCGGCGCACACGCTGCGCCCAAGCGGCCCGAAGTCGGCCCACGACCAGGGAGTCCGTCCCGGTCTCTTCTAAGAGACCCCCGAGACTGCAGCGCGGGACCCGGCCACCAAAACTTACTTAACACCACTGGACCCGACCCAAACGTGCTCAAAATCTACAGCAAAACCAACTTCAGTAACCCGGGGAGTAACCGCCTGAGCTGACACCGGTAGAGTGCAGATCTCGCGAGAGAAGGGCTCGAAATCCCGCGAGTCGCGAGACGAGACACAGCTGCGGGTGGGGGCGGAGGAAGGGGAGGGCGCTGGGGAAAGTTGGGCGGAGCGGAGGCCGAACGGGAAGGATGGATCCAAGAGAGAAGACAGGGGGCTCTGTCGTCCTGTGGCTCCTGAGATTTAACAGACTTTACAACTCTTCTNCACAGTCAAAGGCTTTGGCATAGTCAATAAAGCAGAAGTAAATGTTTTTCTGGAACTCTTGCTTTTTTAATAATCCAGCGGATGTTGGCAATTTGATCTCTGATTCTTCTGCCTTTTCTTATTTTTTAAAATATGTTTATTTATTTTAATTGGAGGCTAATTACCTTACAATATTGTATTGGTTTGAAATACATCAACATGAATCCAGCACGGGTGTAAATATGCTCCCCATTCTGAACCTCCCTCCCTCCTCCCTCCCCGTACTATCCCTCTGAGTCATCCCAGTGGACCAGCCCAGGGCACCCTGTATCATACATCAAACCTGGACTGGTAATTCTTTTCACATATGATATTATACATGTTTCAATGTCATTCTCCAAAATCATCTCACCCTCACCCTCTTCCATAGAGTCCAAAAGACTGTTCTATACATCTATGTCTCTTTTGCTGTCTGACATACAGGGTTATCATTACCATCTTTCTAAATTCCATGTATATGCGTTAGCATACTGTATTGGTGTTTCTCTTTCTGGCTTACTTCATTCTGTATAATAGGCTCCAGTTTCATCCACTTCATTAGAACTGATTCAAATGNGTTATCCGTTCACAGCACGACATTACACAAAGAAATTAGAGTAACTTCCATTGAGGGCAGTGCCTTTTGTCTTTTTTGCTCACCGTTATATGCCTAATGCCTGTCACATGATAACTGCTCCAATGAATATTTGTTGAATAGATGAGAAAGAAATGCAAGTAATTGTGAAGTCTATGTTAAGACCACTTATTATTAGAAAATGCTCCCCAATCGTGCACTTAATGACTTTATACCTGGATCCTAGAGCAGCTCAGAAAGAATATAATTCTTTCTTATGACAGAATTTCAAATATTTGAAGAGGGCAACCATATTTTTTTTGTCTTCTCACCCCAAATTTCAAGGAATAAGCAAAATTACCTTGTGATCAGAGAAGGCCTCCCATGTCTTGTGTAGGGAACTTAAGTAGTCCCCCATTCCTTTTTATTTCCACACCCCATCCTTCCAAAGTATAAGTTTGATCTGGTTATATTCCCCTGCTTTTAATCCTTCGAAGGTCTCTGCTCTGGATTATTGCCTATATGGAAAATTCAAATTTCTCTGCTTAGAAAAAAGACCCTTCAGGATCTGGCCTGGACATAACCTGTCACATTCCTAAGCACACAGCCATACAAGCCAACTGGCAGGTCCTGCAGGAACTAACCCCTTTCTGGCCAATCTGTGAGTACGAGCCATGTTCTGAATGTCTGGGGCTGTTCCTTTTTTCTTTCTCAATACATTGCTTCTATACTATGTATGATTTGTCATCAAGTGCCATAGTGCCAGGTTTGCTAGGCTTTAGATCAACTCAGACATGGTTCCTACCCTCATGGAGCTTATGTTTTACAGTTGAGGCTGCTATTTCCAAACAACTAGGTAATTTGCTGAGAGTCCTGTAGCAAGCAAGTGGCAGAACCAGGACCCGAACAACAGTTTGTCTAAGTCTGTGTCCATATGCCTCTATACTAGGCTCCCAGCCCTTCTGAGGCTCAGATCAGCTATTCTTATTCATGGGCGGTTTTTTTTCCCCCCAAGAAACTATTTATTTTCCATCGACCTTATTTACATTTTCTGTTTAAGAGTATGTGAAGGAGCCGTGTAAGACCACTGTGGTTGTTCCTCCCAGGTCAGTGGCCTGAGCCGCGGCAGCTGTAGACCAGCCTTCAGAGGTGGGCAGAGTGCCGTGGTCCTCCAGGAGGAGCTGCTGGAAGGCACCGAGGCCACCTGTGCCTGCAGACCCGTCTGCAACTTGGGGCTGAGTAGAAATAAACTCGGGACCTGGAGTGATTCATTCACCCTGAATTCCTCCTGAGTCTCAGCTTTATCAGCACTACCTGCTCTTCGTTTTCAGTCTCTTCAGGATCCCTGGTGAAGCAGAGACAGGACCTGACCTCACACAGGTGCACACCTGAGATGGAGCCTCGCAGGCACAGAATCCCCAGGCCAGCATGGCCACATCAGACCTCCGGAGCTCCCCTTTGCTGTGGGGGTGGCAGTGTCCACACAGCACAGGGGAGCGTCTGAGTGACCTGGAGCAACAGTAGGAGGGTTACTAAGATGCCTTTGTGATACTGGTGATCACCCCTGGGGTCTGAAAGCACAGAAGACAGGGCAGAAGCTGCCTACATCTGGTTAGTGATGATTACAAGAGTGGATGACGCACCCCACAATGGAAGTAGCTCCCATAGCAAAAGCAAACTTCAGCACAGCTTGGCCGAATGGCCAGCATTCCTGGAGCACGTGATACTGGCATCAGCTGGGCTTTCAATGTCAGCAAGGGCATGAGCTGCCCAGCAGAAGCTTCTCCCAGATTCTCTTCTGATTCACAAGGTAACGCCATCATTTTTCCTTTTATAGATGTGCTATCCTGTTGGGAAGCCAACGTTGGCGCCCACTAACTGGGCTCTGCTGTGAGGGATTTGAGGACATTTTCCTCCTTCGTTTACAGGCTCTCAGGGGCTCCAGATATTGTGAAATTTTCCCTCCCAAATTACAAGGGGGAGCATGTAACCACAAGCCACAAACATGACATTGATATAAATCAATTTATATCAGAATCCATAAAATCTTTCTTGACAAATTAAGGTAAATATAAATATTTTCATCAGTTTTATTTTAGCTTACATTACTTTCTTGGAGACCCTGGTTCAATTCCTGGATCAGAAAGATCTGCTGGAGAAAGGATAGGCTACCCACTCCAGTATTTTTGGGCTTCTCTTGTGGCTCAGCTGGTAAAACTCCACCTGCAATGTGGGAGACCTGGGTTCGATCCCTGGGTTGGGAAGATCCCCTAGAGAGGGAAATGGCTACCCGCTCCAGTAGTCTGGCCTGGAGAATTCCATGGACTGTGTAGTCTATGGGGTCACAAAAAGTCTGACACGACTGAGTGACTTTCACTTTTCTTGGAGACAACTTGAATAAGTGTTTTAAAAGTAGAGTTTTCTTAATTTTAAGTATCTTCTATACCTAGCAACTAATAACTGCTCAATAGCTGTTAGTGAAATTCTATACAAAACTTTCGAATCCAGAGTATGGCTATTCTTACCCCATGTGATAGCACTTGTGTCTCATTATCCAGAGATTAGTGTAGGAGGGGTTTATTATGGAGCACACTTAGAATCAACACCTGTGGAAGGGGAGGGTGGAACCCACAGTTGGGTAGGGAGAGAAGATGTGGTGCCCTGCACGCTGATGTAGGCCTCACCAACCATAATGCCAGAAGCTCTGAAGCTGAGATGAGTTCAGTTTTCCCCAGGGTGCTGGGCCATGGTTCATTGAAACGTCATTGGATGTGACTGCCCACTGAAGAAGGCATAACCTTGGGTGAGGTTTCTCTCTTCAGCCAAGGGAGTCCCAGAAGTGGTGAAACTCAGAGTTTTCCACCAGTAGCAGGGATAAAGAATAAGTACTTCAGAAGAATAAGTCCTTCATTCCTGAAAGGGTATCTAGTCAGTGCCTCACAGCATGCCTTACACAAAAGCAGTTTGTCTGTAGTACTGATACTAGACCTGGACTCTCAGGAACCACTCAGGTGGCATAGTGGTAAAAAAGTCCTCTTGGCAATGCAGGATTTGCAAAAGATGCGGGTTCGATCCCTTGGTCAGGAAGATTTCCCTGGAGTAGGAAATGGCAACCCACTCCAGTATTCTTGCCTGGAAAATTCCAAGGATAAAGAAGCTTGGTGGGCCCATGGGGTCAGACATGACTGAGCATGCATGAATTCCCTTCCATGCTGGACTCTCAGGGCCTTGCTTCATGTCCCACGGCTTTTAGGACCCTCTGCCCCCAAGGAATTGCTTCACCTCTTTAAGCCTCAGTTTCCTTCTTTCTTTTTTTAAAACTTTTTATTGAAATATAGTTGATTTAGAGTGTTGTGTTAGTTTCAAGTGTACAGCAAAAGTGATTCAGTTATATATCCATATTGTTGTTGTTTAGTTGCTAGGTCAAATGCTACTCTTGCAACCCTGTGGACTGTAGCCCACCAGGCTCTTCTGTCCGTGGGATTTCCCATGCAAGAATACTGGAGTAGATTGCTATTTCATTCTCCAGAGGATATTCCCAACCCAGGCATTGAACCCACGTCTCCTGCATTGCAGGCAGATTCTTTACCACTGAGTAACTGGGACACACACATATATATATACATACACACACATATATATATATTCTCTTTAAGATTCTTTTTCATTATCGGTTACTACAGTATATTGAGTATAGTAGTTTCCTGTGCTGTACAGTAGGTCCTTGTTGGTTCTTTCTTTCTAAAACTGTGTAATTATTTGTTCCTCATAAAGTTGTTATGAGAAATGATTAAGATAAGGTACGTAGAAATATTAGTAAGCTGTAAGCTACAAAAGGAAGTGCTTAGTAAACTGCAAAAACTATTATGGATGAAGATATGTCATTCTCAGCCAAAGTTCCTTAACAGCAATTGAGTTAAATGGCAAGAAATGGTTATTATTTGATATATCCATTGTATAGAATTTCAGATATCACACTTGTGATCTTGCTTCACTATTAATTTATAAGATAAAGAAATTATAAACAAAATAAAATTTGAGTGTTCATTTTTGTGAAATTCATTCAGCTATAACATCTGTGCGTATGTCTGCATGTGCATTTTACTTCAACAAAAAGTTTTAAAAATACAAATAAACTTGTACATAGAATCCCAGTTTAAAAAAAAAACAGATAAAATGATAAAATCAAAATAATAATACTTGAGAAATTTCCCCACTTTTGCAAAGTGGGAAAATAGGTATCCTAAAAGAGAAGATGAACAATGAAAAAATAGAAGTGAACAAATTTAAATGTACCAAAATAACTTTCAACAAAACAAAATAGATAACTAATAAGGACCTATTGTATAGCACAGGGAACTCTACTCTATGCTCTGTAATGACCTATATGGGGAAAGAATCAAAAAAGGGACATATATATATATGTATGTATATATATCAGAGAAGGCAATGGCATCCCACTCCAGTACTCTTGCCTGGAAACTCCTGTGGATGGAGGAGCCTGGTGGGCTGCAGTCCATGGGGTCGCTGAGTCAGACACGACTGAGCAACTTCGCTTTCACTTTTCACTTTCATGAATTGGAGAAGGAAATNTATATATATATATATATGTAACTGATTCCCTTTGCTGTATACCTGAAACTAACACAACATTATAAATCAACTAGACTCCAATAAAAATTAAAAAAAAATAATAAACTTTATCTCCACTGGGCCCAAAGGTCTAAGAATTTGGGGATATGAAACTTTTTCCTCTCATCTTTCTTTTCAGTAATTGCTACCATGTCAGTGTCTCATTCATCCTAAAAGCCTCTTCACCTCTTCCTCTCAGATGATCTCAAAGATGTTTGGTGTCTGTTTTCTATTTCACTCCTGTAGAAAGAATGGAAGGGACACACAAAACTGTACTTGTAATGACCAGTCAGTCTGGAGGTGATGGAGAGAATTTTTCTGCCAAAACTGTTAAGAACTAAACTTACTTTGCCTATGTGGGCAGTTTATATCATCTGAAGTAGAGTTTCAGGGAAGATTTCAAGGATATACAGGGAGTGTATGTAGGCAAATTTGGATGTTAGATAGAAGCACTTTCTAAAACTTCTGGTTATGTAGCTGATTTACTTTAGGATACTTATCTGTTAGTTGAACCATGGCCTCCCAATTAATGATAAAAAAAAAATCCTTAAAGTTTCCGGGTAGGATAAAACAGGTCTCCAACAGAGGCTCGAGGTCAGAATAGCTTCACACTTCTTAAAATCTATACCAGATACAAGAAGACAATGAAGACATACTTTGAAAATTTTGAAGAAAACTTGTTTCCAACCTTGAATTCTATACTAGACTGAATTATCAATAAAGTGTGAGAGTTGAATAAAGATATTCTCAGTTTCACCCTTCTGAAGAAGTTACTGGTAGATATAAACCAAGCAAAAGGAAGACACAACTCTGGATTGTAGCAATCAGATGGCTCTGAGAAAGATTTCTACAAGAAAATAAAAATTGATGACATATGCAGTGTTTCTGGATATCTTAAACAGTTTGGTAACTGGCAAATAGTTGGATATTGATAAGGGAATACTATGAAAAAATTCCATACAAAAATTTGAAAACTTATTGATAATAGATCAATATCTTAAAAAGCACAACTACCACAACTCACCCCCAGATGAAGTAGTTTAAATAACCTGGTAACTACTAAGGAAATTGAATTTGTAGTAATTTTTTTCACAAGGCTTCAACACTTTTCTTCATCAGCAGTCGGCTAGGTAACCCCATCCACATTCCCCTTCTCCCTCTGTACCACTAGCAGCAACCACGAGGCATGACTTTGGCCAACAGGTTACAAAGGGGAAGCCTGTTGGGCAATCTTCCAGAAAACTTTAGCTTTCGTAATAAAAAGGCACAGACTCAGTGGGTATGCCATTTTGCCCTCATTCTTTGCTCCTTTGCCCTTTTGTCTGCCTATTGTCTGAAATGCAAATGTGATGCATGGAGGCACAGCAGCCACCTCCTAACCATAGGCAAAGAACAATAAGGGCAAGGGCCGACAAGCAGAGGGATAGGCAGGAGAGAGCTAGAAAGAGCCTGTGTCTAGGCTGTTATTATATGGTGGCATTAACCCAGGAGTCCTTTCCCTTGAAGGAGAAAAAAAGACACCACTTTATTTGTGTAAGCCACTATTGGCCAGATTTTCTATTATTTGTCACCAAACACATTTCTAACAGATTCTTCACTCACAGGAGATTCTCAGCATGACCAA
Organism: Neotragus pygmaeus; assembly: GCA_006410875.1. NCBI lineage: Eukaryota > Metazoa > Chordata > Mammalia > Artiodactyla > Bovidae > Neotragus > Neotragus pygmaeus. Next base: position 171,646 of record SJYV01054269.1, read on the forward strand.
TACACTACAGCTACCTTCTAAGACTATTACAAGGATGAAAAGCCTGATAGCTGCTTAATAGTCTCTGTTTCAGAAACCAAATTGCTAGCACTGCCTTTTCCTTTCTCCTTTCTCTACAATATTTTCTGTTTCTTATTCTTCTTAGCTTGGCCTGAATTTGTATTATAATTAGACTCTTGCCAGTCATTCTCCTAATTGGATTGGGCTTTTGTTCTAGCTCAGACAGCTCAGAATTTTTTAATGGTCTTCCTAAACCATTCCAGCCCAGGGCAGTCACTCACTTCTTTGACCTCATAGCTCTTACTGTCTGCACTTCCCAACTGCCAATTCATCATGCAGCATCCCATGACACTTCTCATACAGCTTGTATAGAATAATCGATGTTTAGAGCTGGAAGGAATATTAAAAATCATCTTCTCCAGCCACCTCAGAGACTGTGAATTGTAGCTTAGATCTTGAATTTTTCTTTACCTCATCATGGGTTTACCACTGATCATCCCAACTAGATCTTAAGCTCCAAGGGAAAAGAAAAATGAATAAATATTTGTTAAGTTACCTGCTATAAGTCAGACACTTTACACTCACTGTTTAAATTTAATTTTCACAGCAGTCCTATGAAATAGGCATTAATCCCCATTTGCCAGGTGAAAGAACTAAAGCTCAGAGGGGTTACTTAGCAAAAGTGCCATTAGCCTAATTTTGGAAACTGAGACCTGATTGAAATTTTAAAAAATGCTCATTTGGGGTTTGTTAGGACTGCCTCCTAGGACAGATAGATCCAGGATGCACTTGAATTGTGTTCTGCCAGACTACTAAATGAGAGAGACTGTTAAAGGCAAAAACTGCAAGGTTACAGTTAATTACATGAGTTACTTACTAACAATTATAATTGGAGCTGGCAAGAAGTAAGGGTGATTGTTAAGTAAGGATTGGTTGAGGTCTGAAATAGTTGCATAGCTAAAAGGGGAGACCTTGAGAACATAAGATTGCAGTTGGCAGGATTTGTTTTAAATGCAGCTGCTAGTTGTGTCCCTAGACACATCCAGGGGTTGGTTTAAAGAATGTTTAAAGAATGTTCAATTCTTAGTAGTTGAAGGGACATGTCTCAGTAGTTTAGGGACATGGCCACCCAACTACATTTTTGTATACCTGAACTGTGATCACTCCACTATAATTTCAGTTTGTCATCAGTATAATACCTAGAAAGAGGAGAAGCCTATTCTGGCTCAGGTCTTAAGTTTACGTGTCTTTAACCTCCCTCTAGGCTGCTAAACCACTTGATGGGATTTTGTCTTTGGGGGTTCTGCAACCTTTAAACTTCAAGAAATTCTGCATTTTCTTCCCAGGCTTTCTCTCTAATAAGAGATTTAAAATATATCTGTGATATTTTGCCATATAATAAGAAATATCTATATTTGGTCTTTATCTCAAATCCCTGACACAGGACTCCTGAAACCTTTGTAAATTCCTAAGTGGTAAGACCACAGGGAGCAACTTTTTTCAAGGAGATTCTGGGTGGGCTCCTGACTGGTTCTTGCATGAAGGATGGTCACCAGAAAGACCTAGCCGTGATTAGAATTTTTGAATTTTCATCTCCGCCCATCCTCCAGAGAGGGAGGTGGGACTGGAAATGGATTTAGCAATTGACCATGGCTACATGAGGAAGCCTCCATAAAATCCCAATAGTTAAGGGTTCACAAAGCTTCCAGGTGGGTGAACATGCACACACCGGTAGGTAGACACACCCCACTTCATGGGGACAGAAGCTCCTGTGCTCAGGACCCTCCCAGGTTTCACCCTGTGCATCTCTTCATCTAGCTGGTCATCTGTATCCTTTATTGTATGTTTTAATAAACTGGTAAATGTGTTTCCCTGAGTTCTGTGAGCCACTTTTATAAATTAATAGTACCTAAAGAGAGAGCTTGGAGAAGGGCATGGCAATCCACTCCACTATACGTGCCTGGAGAATCCCATGGACAGAGGAGCCTGGCAAGTAACAATCCATAGGGTTGCAAAGAGTCGGACACAACAGAACCTCCTGTTTGTAGCCAAGTCGGAAGTTGTGGGTAACCTAGAGACCCAGGGACTTAGGACTGATATCTGAAGTAAATTGAGAGCAGTCTTGTGGGATTGAGCCCTTAACTAGTGGAATCTGACACTGTCTCCAGGTAGAGAGTGCCACAGTTGAATTAAATTGTAAATCCACCTGGTTTCCTGGAGAATTGCTTGGTGTAGGGAAAATGCCCTCACATTTCATGACCAGAAGTGTCAGGCATGTTATGAATGTGACAGTAGTGTGAGAATAAAGAGAACCACAGGAGAATTATAGGTTTTTTCCAACTCAGTATATCATAGCCAAATAAGATATTGGTTCTTTGTATTTAATGTAACATGGTTAAGATGCAATGCTGATAGAACAAAAATATTTTACTGTTTTGTTTTAGTGAAAAAATTGTTAGCTATCCATCATGACAAAATCTTATAACAAAAATAGATATATTGTTAATGTGGAAAAGTTTTTTTCTATCTGAACAGCAGCAAACAAAAGTGCTTTGTAGAGAATAGCTTTGTAAGCTATCTGAGATAATTCATACCACTAAGAAAAAAATAATGGAAATATTTAGAAAAATGAAATTTAGTAGTTCCAAGTTTCATAGAAATGTCAGCAATGTTTGATTCCATTCAGTTAACCAATTGTATCTTTATTTTTTTATCTGCAATATTCTATACTTTAATCTGGGCCCCGCAGGTTTTTAATTTGGAGATTGGAAGTCTTTCAACTGTGTTACCTTTTTACAGGACTACCTTAATGCTGCTGCTGCTGCTGCTAAGTCGCTTCAGTGTGTCCGACTCTGTGCGACCCCACAGACGGCAGCCCACCAGGCTCCCCCATCCCTGGGATTCTCCTGGCAAGAACACTGGAGTGGGTTGCCATTTCCTTCTCCAATGCATGAAAGTGAAAAATGAAAGTGAAGTCGCTCAGTCGTGTCCGACTCTTCGCGCTAGATTGGCAATTAAAATGCAGGTGTAATTTTCTTCTAGTGCCATTGCTATTTTTTAGGTAACAAGAAAAATCTTAGGTAATTGGCTTTGAGGAGTGCAATCCTATATCTGTCTTCTGTCTCTGATACAAAACACATTTGATTTTTAAAGTGCATAGATAATCTCTCTTTTTTTTAAGTGTAATTTTACATTTCTGCATTTTAAAAAGACTTTGGTCATAGTTTTAGATGCCTGACTTAATTAATGTACATGCCACTTTGGGGAACATATCTTTGCCTTTATGAGTTTATTTATAACTTTCTAATTTTGTTATATACTGCTTAAGTCTATAAACTCAAGACATGCAATGAGTACCAAACTTTTGAAAATACCACAGGTTATGGTAATTCGTTGTACATGCTTAAAACATTAACCAAAAATAAATAAGCTAAAAAAAAATATATATATATATATCTAATTGGTGTCTGTGTGTCACAAGGCCACACAGGCTTCTAGTCATGTGGATGATTATTCCTATTAAGCATAAGCCTCAACAGACAAGGACTATACCTTGCAGATCTTTGTATCCATCAGGTCTAATACAGGAGAGTCTAATAAACATTTGAAAGATGAATAAATGTGTTTCCTTGAAGGCCCGTCAGGTCCATACTTCATTGAGTTTCTTCAGATTGTTAACACCTTGTTTTGTCCAAAGTAAACAGCATTTACTAATTGGCATTAAGTGTTAAAAGAATGAAAGGGAAAAGTCTCCTTTGTCTTTCTCTTCAGGCTACCTGATTGTTCAAAATATTATGGAATATATATTCCATATATCATTTTCCCATCAGCATGTTATGTCAGGAATTCAGGCAAACCAGATGTGCACTATGACCCAGCCATTTTACCCCTGAACTTTGTCTTTTCTTTGATCCGGTAACAATTTGTTAAAGAATACTTAATAATTATTACTCTGTTAAAATACTCTTTTAAAAAAATAGGATGCTGGGAGAAAATGAAGAAACCCAGCTTGTATGAATTCTGTTAATATTTCTTTTCCCCCACTTTATTTTTTTTTTAATATTTATTTTTATTTATTTGGCTGCATAGAGTCTTAGTTGTGGCACATGGGAACTAGTTCCCTGACCAGGGATCAAACCCAGTCTCCCTGTATCTTGAACACAAGTTTTAGCCACTGGACCACCAGGGAATTCCCCCAACTTTGTTTATGAAGAAGTTTGCTGTTTATTCATTTATGTATTTAGCCATACCGTGTAGCTTGTGGAATTTTAGTTCCCTGACCAATGATTGAACCCTGGCTACGGCTGTGAAAGCAGAGAGCCCTAACCACTGGACCATCAGGGAATTCCCAGGAGCTTATAATTTATAAGGGAGGACTCGAAGAGATGTACCATCACAAAGCCAGTCCATGGGGATTTTTGATATCCTACTTTTTTTTTTAATGAATAGTTCAGTTCAGTTTAGTCACTCAGTCATGTCCGACTCTTTGCGATCCCATGAACCACAGCACGACAGGCCTCCCTGTCCATCACAAACTTCCAGAGTTTATCCAAACTCTTGTTTACTGAGTTGGTGATGCCATCCAACCATCTCATCCTCTGTTGTTCCCTTCTCCTGCCTTCAATCTTTCTCAACATCAGGGTCTTTTCAAATGAAATACTATGTTCTTAATTATAAGCATGAGAAACTGACTCTGGCTTAGTTAGCAAAAGGAATTTGTGACATACTCTTGGTAAGCCCCAGAATCCAAAGGAAGGTGAAAGACAAGACTGAAAGCCATGCAGCCAGGAACACCACCCGAAATCACACAGCAGAGCTAACATATTCAGTCAAAACCACACAGATATCACTATCACGGTATATACACGGCAGCCTGCCCTGCAGATACAGCTATTGCTGCTAGAAACTCAGTCCCAGCTTCCCTAGAACTCTGTGTGGCCATTATGAGGCTTCCTCCAGTCCTTGATTCTTTGCATCATTAACTCAGAAGTTAAGGGCTGGCACCTGTAATCAGCAGCGCCTACATCATGTAAGCAGATTGAGACTGGGCAGTAACTAAAGATGCACAGAGAGTTTGAGCCACTGAACCCTGTAGTCCAGTCCTACTCTTGCTAATTTTCCAAGAACTACCTCCTACTCTCCTACTTTTGCCCTTTCCAAGTTTATAATTCCTAAACCAGCTTAGCAATTTGCACATTCATTGCCAAAATTAACACAGTTGGGTGCATTCAGTTAAGAAGTCTAATAGCCACATGTTCTTGGTAAATGTTTATTGGGCTTTTTTTAAACAGTAGTGATGTATTCAATTAATATTTGTGAATGTAAAACAGAAAGCCCTAAGTGGTCATGACTGCAGTCTTCCAATATTCTTTTAAGCTTCAGAACTAGCTCTTGAATAGTCTGTTAAGTGCCTTGAGAAACCAATTAAAATCTTAATCCCTGTATGGAATGATTACTGTGCAGTCTTGCTGCTTGCTGATCCATCAGCAGCGCTGTCAATGACAGTCCCTCTCTAATAACCTTTAATCCGTCTAACAGACTGAGCAATCAAACAGCTCAGTGAAAATTTACTTGAGTTCAACAAATTCTTGGTTACACTTACTAATTTTTTCAAAAGCTTCTAAGAGGGTAAGTGGTGGCCGAGTATATGATATTGATTCATGAGTTGCTTGGCATGTGGCTGCAAGTCTTAATTTAATGTACAAGGAAATGCTTTTAGCTGCAGGCACTTTTACATCTGTTCACAACACAACAAACTTATCCTCTAAAATCCTAGCAATGAATTTATTGCTGAAGTTTAGATACTTTTCAGTAAAACCCATCCATGTCAGTAAAATCTATAGACAATAAACAATTTTTTGCACATGCGATATTTCAAGAGGCTAAACTGTCAGATTTAGACTCAATTTATGTTTATCAAGCACAGACTGTGTGTCAAGCACTGTTTAAGGCAAAGTTACAAGCATTCTCTACACTGTTGCTGCAAACTCATAAGGGTAATAAATTAGATCCCACTTCACTGGTGAGGAAAATAAACTCGAGCCCCATGGGACTTACTGGAGATCACAAGTGTAGTAGTTGGTAAACCCAGGGTTTGAGCCTGGCTCCTGATCTAAATCAGCTCTCTGCCTCAGCGGAACCATCCAGGGTGAGTAAGGGTTTCAGCATGACAGAGTGGTTAAGGTAGATTAAGTTTTAGGCAGAGATGTGTAACATCTAGCAATTCTTCTCTGATTAAAATGCCATGGGGGCTTCCCTGGTGGTCCAATGATGAAGAATCTGCCTGCCAACACAGGAGACAACAGTCCCAGGTCTGGGAAGATTCCACATGGCATGAGGCAACTAAGCCTGTGCACCACAACTACTGCAGCCCAGGCACCATAGAGCCTGTGCTCTGCAATAAGAGAAGCCAATGCAATGAAAAACCTGAGCACAACGACAAAGACCCAGTGCAGCCAAAAAAAAAAAAAAAGTCATGGATTAAGCCAATGATGACCCCAAATTGCTGGGATCTCATTGTGGCACTGCAGTTTGGCATCCTATTATTCAAAACTGAGTTGAAAGGAAGGACACCATCCAAAGCAAATGGGTGTTTCACCTGGTAAAAGGATGCCCCCAGATAATAGAGGATGGCTAAACAGAAACCTCCTCACATTTCACTGCATAGGTTTAGAAGGCAACAAAAATAAGCAAAATAAAAGTACATATAAAATAATGATGTAGAGTGAAGTCAGTCAGACAGAGGACAAATATATGACATCCCTTATATGTGGAAATCTACAAAGAAAAGATACAAATGAACTTAAAAAACAGAAACAGACTCGTAAACTTAGAGAATGAACTTGTGGTTGCTGGGGGAAGGAATGGTGGAAGGAATAGTTAGGGAGTTTGGTATGTATATGTACACACTGCTATGTTTAAAATGTATAACCAACAAGAACCTACTGTATAGCGTATAGAACTGTGCCCAATGTTATGTGGCAGGCTGGACGGGAGGGAAGTTTGGGAGAGAATGGATATATATGTGTGTGTGTGGCTGAGTCCTTCACTGTTCACCTGAAACTATTACAACATTGTTAATTGGCTATACCCCAATGCAACATAGAAAGTTTAAAAAAAATGATGTAGAAAATTGTCTTGCAATGTTTAGTGACTACATGATTGGATAGTCTATTGCTAGCACATGTATCGGAGAAGGCAATGGCACCCCACTCCCGTACTCTTGCCTGGAAAATCCCATGGACAGAGGAGCCTGGTAGGCTGCAGTCTACGGGGTCACTAAGAGTCAGACATGACTGAGCGACTTCACTTTCACTTTTCACTTTCATGCATTGGAGAAGGAAATGGCAACCCACTCCAGTGTTCTTGCCTGGAGAATCCCAGGAACGGAGGAGCCTGGTGAGCTGCCATCTATAGTGTTGCACAAAGCCGGACATGACTGAAGTGACTTAGCAGAGCATGTATTTTGCAATCTTTTTTTCCTTAATCTCATGATTTCTTGTCAACATAACTCTGGACTTGTTGATTGGATCCTAAAACTGGTCCAAGGGCGATTTAGCATGACTCCCAGAGCCATATGTGTAACAGATTACCCATTACGCTGGTTCCATGACAGGGAGTTCAGAATTACATCCAGCCCATGCTGTCATAGTTTGGAGGGGTTAAAAGCAAATAACAAAGAGTTTATTTAGCAGTACAAGTACTATATTGGAGAAGGAAATGGCAACCCACTCCAGGGCTCTTGCCTGGGAAATCCCACGGACAGAGGAGTTTGGCAGGCTACAGTCCATGGGGTCACAAAAGAGTCAGACATGACTTAGTGACTAAACAAACAATGTGAGTACGATATACTCCTGCAAATCTGGCATGGGTCCTGTGATTCCGTGATACTTGTGGTATTCCTGGCCAGGGTGCAGTTGTCTCCAGCATGTACCCAAGCAAGACCAAGACATCCTGGACTGCTTTAGCATTATGTATATGAGACTAGGTCTGACAGTCCTAGTCTTTGAAAAGTCTGATGGGAGCTTCATTTGCTCAGACTTACCATCCCCAACTGTGTATCTGCTGGTGTGGCCCCCTTGACGTGTTCTCAGGTAAAAGCGAAATGAGAGTTGATGTCTCTACTGCCCAGCTAATATGTTCTGACTCCATGCTGCACCTTCAAATATGTAAACCTTGTTTGATTTACCCAAGTGTTGTCTGCTTCTGACTATCTAGTCAGTGTGAGCCTATTATTCACATTTGTCAAGTTGGTGTGTGTGCAGAGCTAAATGTCTAAAATAATTCCCAGATCACTGATTTGCTGATTATAGACTCTTTGCAAAGGAGATGGGTAGATTTATGGTGAAACTGATACTCAGTTATGGTTCTTATCCTTACAAAATGTAATGAATGAACCTTCAAGAAAAGATTTCTATCACGTCCATCTAAAATGAGTACTCTTTTAGACGTATCACATAATCTTAAACTAAGTTCTGCTAAATAACTCACATAGAAAGGAAAGTCTAGGGCAAAACAGACATCAAAATTTATGAAATGTGAAATGTGCTGTAAAGCAGTAAAGCTTCTAGAAGGAGAGTCTTCAGGTAGCAACAGAGTCTAATGTATTTTTGTATATGATATTGTGATATGGAAGGAGAAAGCTTTCAAAAATAATTTGAAAATAATTTGAAGATCTAGGTATAGGTCTGTAGGAATTAATAATCTCTGGCAAACATTTTTATCTGCAACATACAATGTTAAATTAACTTGCACTCAACAGAAAGCTGCTCCTTCCACTGGGTTTACGACTGATGGAGCCCTCACTCCATTTCCAACATCCATTTAACCATTTACCCTTATCTTTTACTGAGAAGTACTCCTTCCTTTTTATTTTATTGGCTTGCGGCTGTTTTCTCTCTGTGGATCCAGGCCAAATGGGGAAAAAATGAACAAGGTTATTATATCTTTGAAAAATCTTTAAAAGGCTATATGACTCTTAAGAGAGTCATATTTTCAAGGACCAAGTAAATTATTGGGGGATATATTACTCTCTGTTACAAAACAGCTTCATAGAGTTTAGCTATTTTTAAGGTTAGTATAGAGATTTGGTAAGCTTTGTGTTCCATTAATTTTCTGATTTTTGTAATCCACTTCTATTTGTGGTAGAAAGTATTGAGTCACAAAAGGAATAAAAATTCTTTCAGAGGCTCTCATGATGAGACAATGGGACTCCATTCTTCAACCTTCTGATTTCTACTCCCCTACTCCTTCTGTGGCCTTCCCATGTGGCTTAGTGATGAAGACTCCACCTGCTAAGCAGGACACTTGGATTTGATCTCTGGATCAGGAAGATCCCCTGGAGAAGGAAAAGGCAGTCCACTCCAGTATTCTTGCCTGAAAAATCCCATGGACAGAGGAGCCTAGCAAGGATACAGTCCATGGAGTTTGCAAAGAGTCAAACATGACTTGGTAACTAAACAACTCCTTCAGTTATAGATAATTAAATTAGCCAACTTAATATTACCTTGGAATTATCAGTTAGGTCAGTTTTACCTTTTTAAATCTAGGGAGTAGATTTTTTTTTTAATGTTTTAAACCCTGAAATGCCACATCCACAGAAAATCACACAGACCTTAAGTGGTACAGTTTAATGAATTTTCACACACTGGACACAACTATGGAGACCGTGCCAGCTGAAAGAACACAACCAGAACACCGATTGTCTCCCTTGCACCCTTACCCCATTCTCCTAACTTTGACACTGTACACTACTTTTGTCTGTTTTTGAATTTATATAAATGGAAACAAACAGCATGTATTCTTTTGCTATGCTGTGCTTAGTCACTTAGTTGTATCTGACTCTTTGTGACCCCATGGATGGTAGCCAACCAGGCTCCTCTATCCATGGGGATTCTCCAGGCAAGGATACTGAAGTGAGTTGCCTTGCCCTCCTCTGGGGGATCTTCCCAACCCAAGGATTGAACCCAAGCTCCCGCATTGTGGGCAGATTCTTTACTGTCTGAGCCATCAGGGAAGCCCATGTATACATTTGGGTCTGGTTTATTTCACCTTTATTAAATTCGTCCATGTTGGTACATGTAACAATATTGTGTTCATTCTCATTGAATATTATATGATTTATTTATCTACTGTATTATTGATGACTTTAGGGTTGCTTTTCATTCAGGGCTATTATGAATAGTGCTGTTGTGAACATTCTTATACATGTCTTTGATGAACCTAGGTGTTCATTTCTGTTGGGGATTTATCTAGGAATTAATTGTCATAGATCTCATGTGGTATTGGCTATCTTTTCATTCTGGTAGGTTCAAAGGTATGTCAGAGTTGGCTCAGACCAGCTCTCAGGGACCAAAGGTTAAATTTGTAGTAATTTTGACAACTGGTTGTTAAAAATAACCATTATTAAAAATTAACTTACATGCGCAGAAGAATTGTTGCTTTTGAACTGTGGTGTTGGAAAAGACTCTTGAGAATCCCTTGGACTGCAAGGAGATCCAACCAGTCCATTCTGAAGGAGATCAGCCCTGGGATTTCTTTGGAAGGAATGATGCTAAAGCTGAAACTCCAGTACTTTGGCCACCTCATGCGAAGAATTGACTCATTGGAAAAGACTTTGATGCTGGGAGGGACTGGGGGCAGGAAGAGAAGGGGACGACGGAGGATGAGATGGCTGGATGGCATCACTGACTTGATGGACGTGAGTCTGGGTGAACTCCGGGAGTTGTTGATGGACAGGGAGGCCTGGCGTGCTGCGATTCATGGGGTCGCAAAGAGTTGGACACTGAGCGCCTGAACTGAACTGAAACATAAATAAGTTATATTAAAACAAAAGTATTCAAAATTTATCACCTCCTAATTACTGTACTACATTTAACTATCATTCTATGCTGTTGAGTTTATTTATAGTAATTTTATCCATATGATGGAAATACTATATAAAACATAGTATTTATGCATCTCTTTAGCAATATCTTCTAGGTAGTTTGAGACTGACCACAGTGGAATATTTATACTATGAAAACTGGGGCATGCCACTAATCAGGGCTTGATTTATACAAACTTCAGAAAGTGATGGGGGAAATATTAATAATGCAGATTTAACTTAAAAGTTTCATGTATGTAGTTGGTATCTTGTGAATAGCTAAAAAACTTATCAAAGCATGGTTGAATTACAGCCTTAGATAAGGATGCAAAAGTTCAGCAAAAATCAGAAAGAATTCTGTAAGAACCAGTTGGCTGTATGGAATTTACAGTAAAGAGTATACACTGTATATTTTATTATTTGTCAATTTGTGATACACACACATACACACTTTTCCTCCTTCTAGAAAGCCGATTGTCAAACATTTACCAGGATACTTCTGGTTATAGTGCTGTCACATCATGATATAATGTTTTCTTTCCCTGATGACTAAGAAAGTTGAACACATTTTCATAAGTTTATTAATCAGTAGAGTATCTTTTTTTTGTAAAGTCCCTATTAATTTTAAGTCATTTTTCTTCTGTGTTCATTTCTCTATTGATTTGTAGGAATTCTTTATGTATTCTTGATAAAAGTCCTTTATTGAACGTATATATTGCATAGGTCTTCTAGTGGTGTTTTTTAAGTAGAGAAGTTCTTAATTTTCAGTTAGTACAGTCTTTGCTTTGTGGTAGTGCTGTTCACGTCCAATTTGAGAAATATTTGCAATCCCTGAGCTGATGTTTTCTTCTAGAAGCTTTGATGTTTTACTTTCCACATTTAGATCTGCATTCTACTAGGAACTGATTTTTTCTTTAAGGTATGAGGTAGAAGCTAAGATTAATTTGTGTGTGTGTGCAGATGGACATCCAATAAGCTCAGAACCTTTGGTTGAAAAGATCATCTTTTCACCATTGTATTTTAGTATTCCTTTTGTCATAGCCAAGGGACCGTCAGCCTGTAAGTCTTACAGGACAGTTTTAAATCAGTGAAACACTGAATTTCGGCATTTGCCAACCATCTTAGGAATTCAACCAGAAGAGATTTTATTTCAGTTTGTTAGGGAACAATTTGTCTCACCTCCAATCAACAGTGTTTATTGATTTTCACTGTAAACAAGCTCCCTGTGACAATCAACTCTACACACAGTCCCTTTATTTTTTTATCTCTTTCTCAAGCACCTTGACCCTGAAAGTCATAAAATAAAAATTTCTGTCAACATCTTATTTTTCTAGAAATTTGTCATTATATCTTTTTGCTTTAAGTAACTTTATTTCTTTCTTTACCTTTGGCTGTTCTGGGTCTTCAGCGCTGCGTGGACTTTTCTCTAGCTGCAGCTAGGGGAAGCTACTCTGTAGTTCTGGTGTGTGGGCTTCTCTTTGTGGTGGCTTCTCTTGTTGCAGAGCAGGGTCTCTAGGGTGTGTGAATCAGTAGTTTTGGCATGTGGGCTCAGTAATTGTGGCCCACTGGCTCTAGAGCACAGGCTTAACAATTGTAGCACACAGGCTTAGTTGCGCCACTGTATGTGAGATATTCCCAGATCAGGGGTCAAACCCCTGTCTCCTTCATTGGCAGACTACCACTGAGCCACCAGGGAAGCTCTTTATCATTAGATCTTTTGATAACTTTGCAAATTACTTTCTCTCAAATATTTCTTTTATAAAATTAAAGTAAATTCTGATAACACTCAGATTATCTATTGAACAAGTCAATATTTACTTTATAAACTTGTCAGAAAGAGTATATTTGTCAGTAAAGAGTGACCTTTTCTTTTTTTGTTTTTCAGTAGGAAACAACAGATTTCCTTGACAGAATGACAATTTGGTTATTTGAATTTACAGAACAAAACAACTTAGAAGTAATTAAAATAAATAAAATTCATTCAGGAAGAACATATGAATGAGAACATAATTTATTACATAAGTTAATTAATTTCTTAATTCTGTCATTGATTTTATTGTTCAGAAAGAAAGCAAAAGCTCCACATTGCAATTGCCATGTAATTATGGATAGATTTTCTGTTCTTTCAGTTTGATTGTAAAATGTACCTAACCTTTCACTAGAGGGCATCTTTACTCCATTTGGTCTTTTGTAAAAATAAACAACAGCAATTAATATTTTGCTTAATGTTGTCATATAACCTTTTAACCTCTCCTGATCCTAAGGAGATCCTGATCCTGATACTAAAAGAACTCTTAGGAACACATACACTATATTTTTATTAACAGTTCTATCATTAATAACTCTTACTATTATGAATAGTAATTTTCCTTTACCCTTCTAGGTTCTGTGATCAGACCCCTTGTAATAAAAGACAGATTAAAAAGAGAAAAACACACAGAAGTTTTATTAACACATACATATCATGTATACATGGGAGATACCGACGAAAACTGAGTAAAATACCCTGAAATGGCCCAATCCATCACTTGAAATACTATCTTCAGCTAAAGACAAAAGAAAGATGTTGGGGACCGGGGGGGGCAGTTACAGGAGGTCATCAGGAAAGACACAGTAAACCAGGTAATGTTATTAGGCAGATTTAAGCCAGCACCTTCTTCATGGATGAGTTTTGTGATTTGGAGTCATTCTCTTCCTGGTACAGAGAGAAAGACATGGTAAACAATGGAGATTTCCCTTAGAAAAGGGAAAATTCAGCTCTTTTTTGGAGCTTCTCCTGTGCCTGCTGTTTCTTAAAAAAAAATATTATAATAATTTAATATAATAATAATATAATATAATAATTTAATATAATATAATAATAACAGTTCAAAATAATCCTTATGCCAAAGAGGTATATTTTGGAGTGGCATATTCTGCTACTTTTCATTCCATCCTTTGAAAGTTCCCTGCTAAGTTTCATAGTCTTTGTGAAGTTGGTAGTCTCACTGAACTAGTCTTTTAGTCCTGAGAATAGGTCAGTTCATTTACAGAGTTGTGTCTCACTTCGGAAGGTGGTGTAAGGGAGGAAAAATAATTTCCCCTCTATCCTCCCAGGTTGTTGGCTGAGACCCACTTATAATAAAAAGAGTAATAGGAGATAAACAAACGTAATTATATGGGAGATCCCTTCCCCCGCCCCCCTACAAAGACACGAAACTCAAAGTGAGCAAAGCAGGACACCTTTATACTATTGTAGCCATGCGTTCCAGGAAACAAACTCACTCAGGAGTGCAATGCAGATAGTGGAGTGCAGTTTATTACACCAGCAGGCCCAAGGCAGGGTCTCCTCTTAGCCAAGGACCCCAACCAGTTTTTGTGAAAACCTTACATACCCTAAGTGTACGTGCTCAAAGCCACCTCCCCAAATTCTCTGAAACTAGTCTGAACAAAAGAAAGATACAATCAAAGTTAACCCATGATTTGTGTGACTTAAGCCTAGGTAGTTAACAGTAGACAATTATCAATAGGCCTGTGGTCATACCCCAATAAGCATAATAGAATTTATGATTCTATTTGGTTACACAGATAATTAGGGTATTCTTTTAGGTGACGGAAAGTCTAAGTATGAGCCCTGAGGCTCTTTCATCTGGTGGGGTCTGGTTTTCCAGTTGGTATGTCCTTTCCATAGATACTGGGCATATAGCTCAAAGTCCACAGTCCATCCCAAGATGGAGTCCTGCTTTCAAGATGGAGCCTGTTCCGTCTGTTTCCTCCTTCAATACATTTTAGACAAAGAAACAACAAACGTGAAGAATTGACAAGACAAGAGGGTTTTGGCTTGGGGTAGTAACATGATGAAGTAGCAAGATTTGTTTCTACAGCTTTCTTGGCCCTAAATTCCCTGTCTCTGGTGACAAAAATGCCTTCTACCCTCCTGGTACAGGCAGGCATTTGTACATGAGAGATTTATCTCCTACTTTTAGTGGGGACAAAGTAAGGTCAGAGTTCTTACATCAGCCATTTCTAAACTAACTTTAATTCAATAATTCAAAATAGTCAATATACCGATGTGGCATATTTTAGGGTGAAATATTTTGAACCCCTGTGGCTATAGGTGATATAGCTGGGCTCCAATAGTGAGGCTTATATGGTTCAAGCCATTAGGTATTTAATAAGAGGCATTTCTAGGGAAACAAAACTGTAACAAAGGTTAGTAATAGAAAAAGACTGTAAGTCCAATTTTTGAGTTCTGAGGGGAGCCAGTGATTTTGAGATATTTGAGTGTGAAGCATTTTTTGTGGTTTGATTCTCTCTGGTGATGTCATCAGGAACTTTACGTGTGGCCCACACATCAATAGGCATGAAGGCTGGACATACATAAACTGTTGCAGTGATTCCTCTGAAGTTTATATCAAGTTTTCCAGCTTCGGTTTGCAGAGAAAAGGGCAGCCTTTGTTCTCAGTGACTTTAAGTCAGATGAATGGAAGAAAATTAGAAATGTTAGCTTGGAGAGTCATCACAAGATACTTGAAATTAGAAGAAGTAAGTATGCAGCCTAATTTACATGTAGATAAAAAATCTCAAAGGCAATTTACAGGACTAGATTCTGGTATCCACCGAATGTGTGCTATTGAATAATAATTCTCACAGGTTGCTTACTGGTCACAAGAGTAAAATATATCTAACTATGCAAATAACACCTTGACCAGAAGGTCAAAATGAGCACAAATTATCACAGATGAGGGACTGAGGACACAATGCCACTAATTGTAGCCAGGATGCAAAATCTGAAACTAATGATGAGGAAATATTAAACAAGCTCAAAATAAGACAAATTCCACTTTTTTATTTTACAGGGTCTATATTTTCCCAAAAATTCAAGGTCATAAAAGTCAGTGAAAAGCCAAGGAAATGTTCCATATTGAGGGAGACTAAAGAGATGTTACAGCTAAGTACAGTTGGCCCTTGAACAACGAAGGAATTAGAGGTACCAATCTTCCTCACGGTCGAAAGTCTACAGTTAGCTTTACAGTGGTCCGTGCATATCTGAGGTTCAGTATCCTCGGATTCAACCAACTGTGGACCGTGCAGTACTGTAGTATGTATTCAGTGAAAGAAATCCCTGTATACATGGTCTCACAAAGTTCAAACCCATGTTATTCAAGGGTCTGCTATATAATAACCTAGTTCTAGAAAGGAAAGGAAATATTTGCTATAAATATATCATTGAGTCAATTGACAAAATTGGAACGTGGATGGTAGATTTAGGAAATATAATTATATCCAGATTAAGTGTACTAAAGTTGATAATGGTACTGTGATTATATGAGAGGAATACCCTTGTTCTTTGTAAGGTTAAATTAATTAAACAAGGAAACCATTAGACTGAGGTGCTTTGCATGCATAAGCAAACCATACCCTAGGTCTGTAAATGCTTCAAGGTGAAGAACTCAAAACCAAAGGACAACCAGTCACTAAGCAGAAAACTAGGCTTTTACAAATGAGGCAATCAAATAATTTCCTTGCTTTGTTTCTACCTGTTCTCTATAAAAACCTTTCCCTGAGTTCCTGTTCCAGGAGCACTCCTTTCTCCTTCTGGTTTGGTATTGCCTGATTGGAATAGTTCTTGTTCAAGTAAACTCTTAATATTTTTAATATGCCTTAGTTTGTCTTTTAATAATTCATACAAACTGAAGTATTAGTGGTAAATACAATGGGGAAAAGGTGGTTCAGAAAATACACACATTCGATGAGTTTATATCTGTATATCTATCTTGATATTGATATATATATATATATATATAGATGAGGGGAGTAATAATCTACCAGAATGGCATAAAGATAACCGTCAATAATAAAAATTTGAGCAAAATATACATTAGGATATCTTATCTGAATTGCCAGTATCTGACTAAAGTAGAGCCCCCCAAAATGCAGCTGCCATTTAACACCCCTCCAAGGGAGTTGCATGTTTGGGAGAAAATGGAATTCTAGCACCAGGAGGTAAGAATTCAGCTGCCATAAGTTCCCTTCCAGGGGAGTTTCCAGCCAGGAAGGAGGCTCCCCATTAGCATCAGGATGAAAAAGCCCAGTAGAATCTTTTGTACTTTCCAACTAAAGTCCTTAACCACCCCCAACCTTTCCCTCTATTAAGCTGCTATACAAACTGTTACAGGTGGTCCTACATGTATGTAAATAATTGTCTTTCCTCCTGGAATGTGGCTATTGTCAGTTAGTTAACAGACCTCCACCACCCCAATCTGAGGTGGTAGAGGACAGATCTTCCCCCAATAAAGAGCAAAAGATAAAGCAAATGAAGCAAAATGTAAATAACAGGGGAATCTAATGGAAGGCATATGGGTGTTCTTTTTACTATTCTTGCAAATTTTCTGTGAGTTTTAAACCATATCCAAATAAAAAGTTTTAAAAACTAAAAAACAGAGATACTCATTGAAATAATATCTGTAATAGCAAAAAAAGAAAAGAGAAAAAGTATTAAATAATTTTTATGTATCCATTCAATGTCATCATCAAAACTGATGTTTTTAAAATGTTCTTTAACATGGGAGAACATAACAAATATTCCTTTAACAAAAAAAAAAAAAAAGAAAGAAAAGAAAGAAAGAAAGAAAGAAATGGAAGCAATCTATACAGGATGATGCTAGTTAGGTCAAGCACTAAATGGTTTATGTATTTAACCAGGATATTAAATAATGTAAGAAGAGTCTTATGAAATTGTTTCCAGCTTCATAACTGGAAACCCAGACTTATTCTGAACAGCTCTAGGACTTAAGATATGTCTGGGGNAGTTAGGTCAAGCACTAAATGGTTTATGTATTTAACCAGGATATTAAATAATGTAAGAAGAGTCTTATGAAATTGTTTCCAGCTTCATAACTGGAAACCCAGACTTATTCTGAACAGCTCTAGGAGTTAAGATATGTCTGGGGAGGGAAAGAAGAAGAGTAGCACCACATTTCTCCTTGTCTCTCTGGTTCCAAATTTCTGCTTTTGATAAATCCCATCTCTATTCTCTAGAGCATAGTCCCCAATATAAGGCACATCTTCTTTTTCTTGCTTTATTTCTAAAGGATAAAATAAATCATTTGCATGTACTGGGGAAATAAAAGTCCTGCAAATGAAGGGAAACCCTTTGACATCAATGCAGAAAAGATAACTAATTTAGTACTTGAGATATTATAATTTATGCAAAATATATATTTGGTCAGTCAGATGACCAGAATATACTTCTCATATATATTTGATCTCTATCCACAGGTCCTGGCTCAGTTCAGTTCAGTTCAGTCACTCAGTCGTGTCCAACTCTTTGCGACCCCATGAATCGCAGCACACCAGGCCTCCCTGTCCATCACCAACTCCCAGAGTTCACTCAGAATCATGTCAATCGAGTCCGTNTTGGACGAGGGGTATCTCCTTACCGCTGCCATTCCTGACCTTCAACGTGGGATAGCTCCTCTAGGCCCTGTGTGCCTGCGCAGCCGCTGCTCCTCAGGTTGCTCCTCCTAGCTGCAGGCCCTGGCCTCGGGCATGGGTGGCTCCTCCCAATAGGCTCCAAAACCCTTGGAATTTCATCAGTGTGGAGAGTGATAAAGCTATCTTTTATGTTAATGGTGACAGTGGAACCAACCATGAGATTAGAGTGTTGGAAATTTTAATCCTACTCCCAACCTCCAGGGAGGGAGGAAGGGCTGGAAGTTAAATCAGTCACCAATGACTTGTGATTTAATCAATCATGCCTATATAATGAAACCTCCATATAAACCCAAAAGAATGGAATTTGGAGAGCTTCCTGATTGTGAACATGTGGAGATTGGAAAGAGTGTGAAGCCTGGGGAGGGCATGGGAGCTCTGCACCATTTTCCTGTGCTGTGCCCTATATATCACTTCCATCTGGCTGTTCCTGAGTTATATCCTTTTCTAACAAACCAGTAATCTAGTAAGTAAAATGTTTCTCTGAGTTCTGTGAGGTGCTCTAGCAAATTAATTGAACCCAAGTAGGATGTCGTGGGAACTTCTGTTTATAGTCAGTTGGTGAAAAGCTCAGGGGTACAAGCCTGGGCTTGTGATTAGGGTTTGAAGTATGTGTCTTATGGTAGGGAGGTGAGGCAGGGGTGGGCTATCTTATAGGATTTGTTAAAACACAAAACTCAACTGAGTAAATGTAAAGATTTAATTGACTGTATCCACTGTTTCATGCAGTATCCCATCTAACAGACAGAAAGGAGCTCCAAGGAGCTATACAAAGTGAAGTGCTTTTATAGGCAAAAGGGGGCTGGAAGAGGAAGTTTCTAGCAACAAGTAGATTATTTCAGGCAAGGTCACCTTCTGGTGTGGGAAGGTGAGCTCTATCAGGCAGATTACCTTACTAATGCTGACCAGGTACAGGCATACCTCAGAGATACGGTGGTTTGGTTCTAAACCACTGCAATAAGGGGAGTCACACAGATTGTTTTTTACTTTTCAGTGCATCTAAAAGTTACATTTGCACTATACTATAATCTATTAAGTGTGCAATAGCATTATGTCCCCAAAAAAAGCATACATATTGATGCCTTGTATATGTATTGTGTACGGGTACTAAATCAAATCTCAGAGACAGAGTTTTGTGTGAAGTAGAAAAGAATAGCTTAATTCAGGCAAAGGAGGGCACAGTGGGCTTGTGCTCTCAAAAACTGTGTGTCCTCACCAGGGGGAATTTGGTGAGGAGTTTTATAGCAGTGGTTCAAGGGTAGGGTTGCCAGTAAGGTATGTTCAGGGCCTGCATACCTTCGATCTTGCCTCAGGCAGGCTCCTGTTGAGCTTCTGTGGTTCTCAAGGTTATCAAACTGTGACCTTCTCTCTGGAATAAACAATCCCTCATCATGAGTTAAAGTCTTTTTTTTGTTAGGGGGTTAAGTTCTGCAAGAGAACTCAAAGATATTGTTATGTGTACCCAAGACCATGCAACAGCGAAGACCCAGGACAGTCAAAACTGCATAAATAAATTAATTAGAAATTTTAAAATACTTTAAGGGAATTCCCTGGTGATCCAGTGGTTAGGACTCTGCGCTATCACTGCTGAGGGACTGTGTTCTACCCCTGGTTAAGAAACTAAGAACCCACAAGACATATGATGTGGCTGGGGAAAAATTAAAGTACTGCTAAAGATGACTCAGATAACCATGATTGTGTGATCACACACCTAGAGCCAGACATCCTGAAATGCAAAGTCAAGTGGGCCTTAGGAAGCATCACTCTGAACAAAGCTAGTGGAGGTGATGGAATTCCAGTTAAGCTATTTCAAATCCTAAAAGATGATGCTGTGAAAGTGCTGCACTCAGTGTACTAACAAATTTGGAAAATTCAGCAGTGGCCATAGGACTGGAAAAAGTCACTTTTCATTCCAAACCCAAAGAAGGACAATGACAAAGAATGTTCAAACTACCACACAGTTGCACTCATCTCACATGCTAGTAAAGTAATGCTCAATATTCTCCAAGCCAGGCTTCAACAGTACGTGAACCATGAACTTTCAGATGTTCAAGCTGGATTTAGATAAGGCAAAGGAACCAGAAATCAAATTGCTAACATCTGTTGGATCACAGAAAAAGCAAGAGAGTTCCAGAAAAACATCTATTTCTGCTTTATTGACTACACCAAAGCCTTTGACTATGTGGATCACAACAAACTGTGGAAAATTCTTCAAAAGATAGGAATACCAGACCTCCTGACCTGCCTCCTGAAAAACCTGTATGCAGGTCAAAAAGCAACAGTTAGAACCGGACTGGTTCCAAATTGGAAAAGGAGTATGTCAAGGCTGTATATTGTCACCCTGNAAACTGTGGAAAATTCTTCAAAAGATAGGAATACCAGACCTCCTGACCTGCCTCCTGAAAAACCTGTATGCAGGTCAAAAAGCAACAGTTAGAACCGGACTGGTTCCAAATTGGAAAAGGAGTATGTCAAGGCTGTATATTGTCACCCTGCTTATTTAACTTAATTGCAGAGTACATCATGAGAAATGCTGAGCTAGATGAAGCACAAGCTAGAATCAAGATTGCCAGGAGAAATATCAATAAACTCAGATATGTGGATGACACCACCCTTATGGCAGAAAGTGAAGAACTAAAGAGCCTCTTGATGAAAGTGAAAGAGGAGAATGAAAAAGTTGGCTTAAAACTCAACATTCAGAAAACAAAAATCATGGCATCCTGTCCCATCATTTCATGGCAAATAGGTGGGAAAACAATGGAAACAGTGAGAAAGTTTATTTTCTTGGGCTCCAATATCAATGTGGACAGTAACTGCAGCCATGAAATTAAAAAAACACTTTCTCCTTGGAAGAAAAGCTATGAGCAACCTAGACAGTGTTTTAAAAAGCAGACACATTACTTTGCCAACAAAGGTCCATCTAGTCAAAGCTGTGGCTTTTCCAGTAGTCATGTATGGATGTGAGAGTTGGACTATAAAGAAAGCTGAGCAATGAAGAATTGATACTTTTGAACTGTGGTGTTAGAGGAGACTCTTGAGTCCCTTGGATTGCAAGGAGATTCAACCGGTCAATCCTATAGGAAATAGTCCTGAATATTCATGGGAAGGACTGATGCTGAAGCTGAAACTCCAATACTTTGGCCACCTGATGCAAAGAACTGACTCACTGAAAAAGACCCTGATGCTGGGAAAAATTGAAGACAGGAGGAGAAGGGGACAACAGAGTACAGTAAGATGGTTGAATGGCATCGACTTGATGGACATGAGTTTGAGCAAGCTCTGGTCGTTGATGATGGACAGGGAAGCCTGGCGTGCTGCAGTCCATGCAGTTACAAAGAGTCAGACACGACTGAGCGACTGAATTGAACTGAGCTGAACCATCATCTGAGCCTTCAGTGAGTTTTCATATGTTGCTGGCTGAAGGTCTGAAGTATTGCAAGAATAAACAAACTGTGACAGGCAGACACCAAGTGAGCAAATGCTATTGGGAAAACGGTGCCTATAGACTTACTCGATGGAGGACTGCCACAAATTTTCAATTTATAAAAAAAATGCAGTATCTGTGAAGCACAGTAAAATGAAGCATAGTAAAATAGGGTATGCCTATAATTACAGATTTGTTAAAGGTCATATTCCTAGGAGAGGCTGAAACTGCAGTTAGGTTAGGTATTATGAAGTCTTGGTCTGGTGATATGGGGCTTAGCACAAGTGATCTCATTTTGGGCCTGTTTCTTTTATTAACAGAGTGAACTTTATCCTGTGGAATCTGATGCTCTCTCTGGGAAGATAGTGTCAGAATTCTTGCACACCCTACTGGTGTCTGAGAATTGGTTGTGTTGTGTGGGCAGTCCTCCCCGGAAGCACACACACATTATAATTGGGTCTAGGAACCTAACTGAGCACTGAGTAAACCCAGCAGAGTAGTACATGCACATGGGTAGCCTGTGAGTAACTGAAGTCAGGATGAAGTCTCACACAAGTGAGTAAAGCAGAGGAAAGACTGTTCAAACTTCTCTATCCCTAAGAGGCAAAGAGTTACTCCAGACAGCCTGCTGGGTTAACTCCAGAATTGTGTGAGGACATTTCAAGAGGTATGAAGCCCAGACCTTGCAGATAACTCTGCATAGGGAAACAGGGAGTTGGAGCTTATCTGGAGAGATCATCCCAAGTTCCAACAAGTTAAAGTAGGGATTCAAGGACTGTTCTGTTTCTGAAGAGACTGTTTCAAAAGCTAAGGTAGAAAGAAAGTTCTTCCTCTCCTTTATAGGCAGAAGAAAATAATTTTCATTTATCCTCACACATGCGCAGCAGCTTTTTGCACTTTGGGGACTCTGAGAGTGAAACCTGGCAAATAGCTGAAGGCTGAACCTGCTATTTTATATATCCTGGTTATTAGTCTTCTAGCCTCCATGGACAGTATGTTACTGGGTTACTGGAATTTTGCCCAGAGCACTTCTATCTCAGCAGGCTCTCACCTTTTCCATGTTTTCTTATTCCATTTCTGACTCCAGATTCCTTACTTCTCCCACTTTGGCCACCTTCCTCCCCTAGCAAGGTGAAACTCTATTTCCCTTTATTGTTATGCAGAGTAATTTTGTTTTCCATCCACTACTAGTCTCTGGAGCATCAAAGACATTTCTACTCCACAATGCTTTCACAACTCAGGCATCAACTCCAAATCCCACTCTTCATCTGCAGGGAAAGATGGGCAGAGGCTTTGCAACTTCAGATTTCCCTTCTTGTTTACCAGGATTTGAGAAGAAGGAAGAGAGAAGGAGAGATGTATTGCCCAACTACTGATATGAATTATGCCATCCTTTCCCTCCATACTTCCACTCAGAAGGCAACAATGAATAAGAAAGGGAAAAAACAAGAAAGCCGCAATAGCTAGACTCAGGTTTAGTTTTAAACTAATATTTTCCTCTGATTTTTTCAGTTTTCTTTGCTCTAGGATATCTATTTCTATTTATGTCATCTAAAAATTGAGATATATCATACATATATATATATATATAATGCCATCAAGTGATTAAGATATCACTTTTATATATAAAATTAGTAAAGATTTTTGATTTTGTAGGACCAGAGGAGTTAAAAATATATTGTCAGTAGCAAGCTGCGTGATAAGTTGGCATCGACAATCATATTCAAGGTTCAGTTCTGGGGCTTCCCTGGGTGGTACAGTGGTAAAGAATCTGCCTGCCAATGGAGGAGACACAGTTTTGACCCTTGGTCTAAGAAGATACCACATGCTGAGGAGCAACTAAGCACCACAACTACTGACCCTGTTCTCCAAAGCACAGGAGCCACAACTACTGAAGCCTGAGAACCTGGAATCCATGTTCTACAACAAGAGAAGCCACTGCATGAGAAGCCCATGTGCCACACTGCTTGGTAGCCCCTGCTCACTGCAGCTCGAGAAAAGCCTGAGCAGCCACAAAGACTCAACACAGCCAACAGATAACTGTTTTTAAAAAAAGGTCAGTTCAGTTCTAACCTAGGTTTGGAGTCCTGAAAGTGAAAGTGAAGTCGCTCAGTCATGTCCGACTCTTTGTGACCCAATGGACTGTAGGCTACCAGGCTCTTCCGTCCATGGGATTTTCCAGGCAAGAATCCTGGAGTGGATTGCCATTTCCTTCTCCAGGGCATCTTTCCGAGCCAGGGATTGAACCTGGGTCTCCCGCAGTGCAGGCAGACGCTTTACTGTCTGAGCCACCAGGGAGCTCACTCGGTTTGGAGTCCTAGTGTTCTTAAATTGTCTTTGAAAATTGTGCACAGAGCAAAGAGCACAAAGATAGAGCTATAGAAAGTGTACACCATGTGTAGTAAATATTAACCACGGAGGAATGACCACAGATAGATAAAGCTGTCTCTCTTATTGTCACTGATCCAAGTACAAAATGACTGCCTGTCACATGCCAGGAAATGCTGTCAAAGGCTGGACAAATTGTCAGAGCTTTTGAAATAGATCACAGAAGGTTCAAGCCTAAGGCAGTTGGTGTGACTCACTTATCCAGGCTTCAAGGACTCTCAGTAAGATGTTGACCATCAACTTGTCAAAAGTCTTCTGCTGACATTCAGGAGACACTATTTATCTTCCTTCAAAACACAATTCAATCAGGAACGCAATAAAACCGACAAGTTTAACCAAAAGGTAATAGTCAAAACCCTTACATTCCTTGAAATTGAAAGTGAAGTCGGTCAGTTGTGTCCTGCTCTTTAGGACCCCCACGGACTGTAGCCTACAAGGCTCCTCCCTCCATGAGATTCTCCAGCAAGAGTACTGGAGTGGGTTGCTATTTTTTTATCCAGGGGATCTTTCCGACCCAAGGATCCAACCCGGGTCTCCCACATTCGAGGCAGAGGCTTTAACCTCTGAGCCACCAAGGAAGCCCTTACATTCCTTGATTAAACTCAAAATAAAACTGTCTGCAACTGTGTACTTAAAGGTTGCTAGAGAAATCATGATCAGGTGCACATATTCCAGATATTATCAGGTCTCCATGAAGATTTGCAGAGAATCTTCATATTCAAAATGTGGGGAAGACCTGGACTGGGACTTCTATTGCAAAGCTGAAACGAGGCAATTAGGTAGATGCAGTATATTAGTGTGTCCAGGCTGCAATCACAAATACCATAGACTGGGTGGCTTAAACAATATAAATTTATTTCTCCCAGTTCTGGAGGCTGGAGTGCATGATCAAGGCATTCATTTCATTTCAGTTCAGTCACTCAGTCATGTCCGACTCTTTGCGACGCCATGAATCGCAGCACGCCAGGTCTCCCTGTCCATCAACAACTCCCGGAGTTCACTCAGACTCATGTCAATCGAGTCCGTGATGCCATCCAGCCATCTCATCCTCTGTCATCCCCTTCTCCTC
>SJYV01054269.1:196947-216439 GCA_006410875.1 Neotragus pygmaeus
TTGAGGACATCTTTAGTCTTTCCCATTCTATTGTTTTCCTCTGTTTCTTTTCACTGATCACTGAAGAAGGCTTTCTTATCTCTCCTTATTATTCTTTGGAACTCTGCATTCAAATAGGTATATCTTTCCTTTTCTCCTTTGCCTTTCACCTCTCTTCTTTTCAGAGCTCTTTGTAAGGCCTCCTCAGACAACCATTTTGCTTTTTGCATTTCTTTTCCATGGGGATGGTTTTGCTCCCTGCCTCCTGTACAGTGTAACAAACCTCCCCCACAGTTAATCAGGTACTCTGTCTATCAGATCTAGTCCCTTAAATCTATTTCTCACTTCCACTGTATAATCGTACGGGATTTTAGGTCATACCTGAATGGCCTGGTGATTTTCCCTAGTTTGTTCAATTTAAGTCTGAATTTTCCAATAAGGAGTTCATGAGCTGAGCCACAGTCGGCTCCCGGTCTTGTTTTTGCTGACTGTATGAACCTTCCCCTCTTGGGCTACAAAGAATATGTCTTATGGGAACTAAAATGATATCTGGTTGTTTTCATATCTTTCTCTCTGGCTTTTTATAACTGTTTTAGTCATAACATTTAGAGACATTCTACTAATTCTTTGGTGTTATTCAAGTAAAAGTAAGCACTTTTTAATAGGCTCTGCTTTTATGATATTACTTCTTTCTCTCTTTCCCAAATGAAGCGTTATATCTGTGTGTGTATGTATGCGTGTGCACACACACTTGATTGTGGGCTTCCTAGGTGGCGCTGGTGGTAAATGACCCACCAGCCAATGTAGGAGTTGTTTAGATTCACAGGTTCAATCCCTGGATCTAGAAGGTACCTTGGAGAAGGGCATGGCAACCCACTCCAGTATTCTTGCCTGGAGAATCTCATGGACAGAGGAGCCTAGAGGGATACACTCCATAGGGTTGCAAAGAGTTGGACATGCCTGAAACAACTGAGCACACAAGCACACATGTGGTTGTATGCTATGCATTTGTGTGTTTATCTGGGTATATTTGTGTGTATTTGTGTGTGTGTGTGTACATGTATGTGAATATGTACACACATACATTCAGGTGATAGTGGGAGAAAAAGACTCCCAATATTTTCAAAGCGAGTTGATAGCAATAATGATCAGCAACAATAATACTGGTTATTTCAGGATAGTAAGATTCTGAGATGTTTGCTGCTTTTTACTTTAAATCTTTCTCTATTGCTTGAATAAGCAAGTGTCACTTTTAAAATGGTAAAAAAAAAAAAAAAAAAAACTTTTCTATAATAATTTTTTTAGAAGATAACTCTTCTTTTCGAGGGTGGCGGCGGTCGTGGAGAGAGCGACATGAAGGCCTCAGGGACGCTTCCAGAGTATAAAAGGTGGTGGGGCGCTGCCTGCCAACCCTCAAATGCTGCACACCGCCCCTCTATGGCATGAGAATTTTTGTGCCTAATCATGTTGTTGCTAAGTCCCGCTTCTGGTATTTTGTGTCCCAGTTGAAGAAGATGAAGAAATCCTCAGGGGAAATCGTCTACTGTGGACAGATGTTCGAGAAATCTCCCCCGCGAGTGAAGAACTTCGGCATGGGGCTGCGCTGTGACTCCCGCAGCGGCACCCACAGCAGGTACCGGGAGGACCTGATCTGACCACCGCAGGCGCCGTCACCCGGTACTACCACGACATGGGCGCCCAGCACCGAGCCCGGGCCCACTCAGTCCAGATCATGAAGGTGGAGATCGCAGCCAGCAAGTGCCGCCGACCAGCGGTCAAGCAGTTCCCCACCACTCCAAGATCAAGTTCCCACTGCCCCACCGGGTCCTCTATCGCCAACACAAGCCACGCTTCACCACCAAGAGGCCCAACACCTTCTTCTAGGTGCAGGCCCTCTGTCCTCAGGTCTGCCCAAATAAAACTTAGTGGGAAAACCAAAAAAAAAAAAAAAAAGGAGATAACTCTTCATGTATTGACATAGAAATATGTCTAATATGTCAAACCATATTATTGAGGGAAAAAAGGAGTTTTGGAATAATAAATATAGGTTTATCTGATTTTTGGATAAAAATTTAGTGTGCTATTAATATAGGTGGGTCCCAAAAGATACATAATAAATATTAAGAATGTTTATCTCTGGGAGTGGGGTTGGAATTGTGATTGGAAGTATGTCATACATAACTTCTTAGAACATTGATGTAAACCAAAAAGGGGGTTATTTGTGCTCACATACGTCCAGAGGTAGGCTATCTGAGGCAGGAGTGGAGCTTTGGTCCCACCATCTTTTGGGTGTGTTTTCCACACTCACAATTATGGCGTTATTGATCCACTTTTAGGCATTGCCTCCAAATCCAGGCAGGAAAATGATGGAAAGATAGATAAAGATGTGTGCCAGATGAATTTGCCTCTTTTTCTCAGGGAAAACAAAACAAAACAAAACAAAAACAAGTTTCCCAGAAGTCTTTCCTAACAAGACTTAAACTTCTGTCTCATTAGCCAGAACTATGTCATGTGGACACATATGGCTGCTAGGAAGCCTAGGAAACCTAGCTTCTCAGTTGTCACACTGTTAACCGCAAAAATAATGCAAATATTTTTACATTGAGGGAAAATAGATATATTCTATATGTATGTCTATGTGGTTTCCACTTTTATAATATTTTATTTTATTATTTTTTGGCCATGTCATGCAGTTTGTAGGATCTTACTTCTCTGTTCAGCGATTGAACTTAGGCCCTCGGTAGTGAGAGCACAGAGTCCTAACCACTGGACTGCCAGGGAAGTCCCTGTTTCCACTTTTATAATAACAATGTACTTAATGCAATGTGTGTGTGTGTGTGTGTGTGTGGGTGTGCACTTAACTTGGGAAGAATTTATATATATAAGTGAAGGGAGGACATTCCAGGTAGAGAAAATAATCTGACTGGTTTAAAATTCTAAATAGGTGGAAAATATTTCTAATATAATTGTATGTAAATGTGTGTGCTTTTCATTTAAAAAATGAGTTGCTAAAATGACCCAAACTGTTATAAGAGTTTTCTTATACAACATAATTCACTGTGTTCAAGAATCAGTGCCCACAATAAGCTAAGAGCTACAGAGAACCCTGCATCAGTGTAAGTGAAAAAGACTCCAGATTTGTACTTTTTATTCAATTTTCTTTTAAAAAAATATATTTGTAAATCAAAGCTTAAAAACAGAAAAAACTTACCTTCAATTCCTCAATGAGTAGTTTTAATTTTAAAACATCCTCATTTTTCTAGTCCTTATCCTTGCATGTACATGTTCTACTAGCTGAGCACCGAAGAATTGATGCTTTTGAAGTGTGGTGTTGGGGAAGACTCTTGAGAGTCCCTTGGACTGCAAGGGGATCCAACCAGTCCATTCTGAAGGAGATCAGCCCTGGGATTTCTTTGGAAAGAATGATGCTGAAGCTGAAACTCCAGTACTTTGGCCACCTCATGTGAAGAGTTGACTCATTGAAAAAGACTCTGATGGTGGGAGGGATTGGGGGCAGGAGGAGAAGGGGACGACTGAGGATGAGATGGCTGGATGGCATCACTGACTCGATGGACGTGAGTCTGAGTGAACTCCGGGAGTTGGTGATGGACAGGGAGGCCTGGCATGCTGTGATTCNGATCCAACCAGTCCATTCTGAAGGAGATCAGCCCTGGGATTTCTTTGGAAAGAATGATGCTGAAGCTGAAACTCCAGTACTTTGGCCACCTCATGTGAAGAGTTGACTCATTGAAAAAGACTCTGATGGTGGGAGGGATTGGGGGCAGGAGGAGAAGGGGACGACTGAGGATGAGATGGCTGGATGGCATCACTGACTCGATGGACGTGAGTCTGAGTGAACTCCGGGAGTTGGTGATGGACAGGGAGGCCTGGCATGCTGCAATTCATGGGGTCTCAAAGAGTCAGACATAACTGAGTGAACTGAACTGAACTGAATCTCAAGTGACTTTCTGCATATAAACTGGAAACCAGCTATTACAGAGAAGAATTAATGCAAATGCTTTTGTCATTTGCATAAACAAAGAGATGACATACAAAGCAGTGAGATCTGAGAGAATAAATAGTGCAAGGTATTATCTTCTTAGTGAGCTTTTTGTTTGTTTTCTATATTTGGG
This sequence comes from Neotragus pygmaeus, assembly GCA_006410875.1. NCBI lineage: Eukaryota > Metazoa > Chordata > Mammalia > Artiodactyla > Bovidae > Neotragus > Neotragus pygmaeus. The sequence continues at coordinate 201,060 of SJYV01054269.1, forward strand.
AGCAGGTGATTGGGGTTTTTCTGTATTTTTTAAATCATTGTCTTTTTTTTTTTTTTTGCCATTTTATGTTTAGTTGAAGGATAATTGCTTTATCGAATTTTGTTGTTTTCTGTCAAACATCAACAAGACTCAGCCGTAAGCACACCCAAGTCTCCTCTCTCCCAAACCTCCCTCCCATCTCCCTCCCCATCCCACCCTTCTAGATTGTCACAGAGCCCCTGTTTGAGTTCCCTGAGTTATACAACAAATTCCCATTGGCTCTCTGCGTCACCAGGGAAGCCCCATTTTACATATAGTAATGTAAATTTCCATGTTACTCTCTGTACATCTTACCCTCTCCTCCCCTCTCCCCAAGTCCATAGGTCTGTTCTCTATGTCTGTTTCTCCACTGCTGCCCTGCAAATAAATTCATTAGTACCATCTTTCTAGATTCCATATGTATGCATCAGTATACAATATTTATACTTTACTTTCTGACTTAGTTAATGAAAAGGGAACTCTCTTGCATTGCTGGTGGGAATGTAAATTGATGCAGCCTCTATGGAAGATGGTATGGAGATTTCTCTGAAAACTAGGAATAAAACCTCCATATGACCCAGCAATCCCACTACTAGGCATATACCCTGAGGAAACCAAAATTGAAAGACACATGTATCCCAATGTTCATTACAACACTATTTACAATAGTTAGAATATGAAAGGAGAAGGCAATGGCAACCCACTCCAGTACTCTTGCCTGGAAAATCTCATGGATGAAGGAGCCTGGTAGGCTGCAGTCCACGGGGTCACAAAGAGTCAGACACGACTGACACGACTTAGCAGCAGCAGCAGCAGCAGAACATGAAAATAACCTAGATNTGGCAACCCACTCCAGTACTCTTGCCTGGAAAATCTCATGGATGAAGGAGCCTGGTAGGCTGCAGTCCACGGGGTCACAAAGAGTCAGACACGACTGACACGACTTAGCAGCAGCAGCAGCAGCAGAACATGAAAATAACCTAGATGTCCATCAACAAATAAATCACTGTCTTTTTAATGAAGAGTGCTTCCCAGGCATTAGAAGAACAATTTCAGAAGGTGTGCCTATGTGCATGCTGTCACTTAGTCACGGCGGACTCTGTGACCCCATAGACTGTATCCTGCCAGGCTCCTCTGTCCGTGGGATTCTCCAGGCAAGAATACTGGAGTGAGTTGCCATTTCCTGCTCTAGGGGATCTTCCAGCCCCAGGGATCGAACCCATGTCTTCTGCATTGGCAGGTGGATTCTTTATCCACTGAGCCACCTGTGAAGCCCTTCAAAAGGCAAAACTCTCCAAGTAGACTGTGGGCTCTGGTTAGCAGGAAGCAGCTGCCTGAGGAGAAGAAACCACAGCCACTCAGGAAGAGCTTGAACACCCTGGAGAAGAGACAGAGCCCAGAGCTGATGGGATGATGAGGTATTGAAGTGTGAGGGATGAGTCAAAAGCCTGGGCTGGGTGCAGGATGACATGGGGATGAGGCAAGTTTCTCATCTCAAATATTGACTTCTGGAGGGAAGCAGTTCCCTACCCCCACCCTGCAACCTTGTGTGTTTGGGGAAAAGGAATCAGTTCTAGAGTATAGCAAAAACGAAAGGAGACTGGACAGACAAAAAGACCTACTAACTGCAGTAACAATACTAAAGGTCTGGAAGTTTAAAAAGAAATATTATTTGCAAAGCTTCCAGTAATATAGGACTTCAAAAAAATGTCAGCGCCTCTGCCCCACTGGCTTTGGAAGTCCCTTGGTGCCTGCAGGGTGCTTTGTGTTTGCTAAGTGCTCACTAAGAACATACTGCAGGACAAGATAAGGCTGATGGCCACAGCCTATTCATCCCAGGAGATATTTGGGCAAGATTTATAAGATCTCATATTTATAAGCCTGAATTTCTCTATATCATAATCCTCTCTCAGCATCCCCTGAGTCCAATTGCTCTATCTTTACCATCTTCCAGAGAACTGGGATCCTATTGCTACATGGAACTCCCCAACCTATAGCCCTTGGGATCTCTTTCCTTGTCAGCATTTTAATCCAATATTTAAGCTTCATCTCTCCCACACTGGTGGCTACACAGTACCTCTGTTCCTCACACCAATTTGGTCACTAACTGCGCTCCTCCATGTCCCCTCTGGGACACCAGCCATGGCACCCTATCATGCCAGGCTTGGGTTCAGCAGGGGAATCCATCTAACCACCGGCCTGTGCACCTGCAGTCCTCCAGGGAAGACAGAAATCTTTTTCTTTTTAACAAAAAACAACCAACTTAACAGTTTTCCATTTTCACATGCTTCTTCTTTCTGCATTTAAACATTAACTATTGAAAAATCATGCCAGATTTTACTAGGAGTATTTAACACCTTGCCAGTATTTCAAACTTCAGTTATGATTCATACACTCCACAGCAGTTACATCATCTTGGTTCAAATAATGATTATTCATGAGCACTCTTTTCCATTAGCTTTCCTCCTAATTCACAGCATTAATATACCTCATACCGCTTCACTGCTCTGCCTAGCTCCTGCAGGAGGACAGGACCTCCAGGCCCTACATCACACCCAATTTATCTAATTACTGTGTCCTAAGACATCTTCGTGAAACACAGACTTGATCATGCGATGCTCCTGATCAAAAACCTTTGATGATTTCCTGCTATAGAAGAGCAAAACCCCTGCTGCTTCTCAATCATGCCTACCTTTTTAACACCTCTCTTTGGGTTTCATTCCACACTGCTCATCTTCAGGGCAGTCGTTCAAGGTATTCCTGGTATACTGAGTGTCCGCTAACTATAAAAGTTTTCTTGCAGCCTTGTTTTCTCAGTCTTTCACTCCTCCATACTCCAAGAGATTTTTGAACCTCTTTTACAATATGTCTTAGGCTGAAATTATATATGTATTGCCCACTTCCATAAGATTGGGACCAAGGGACTAGAGTTGGTGTTTCATTTATCCTCCTCACTCCCATTTCTCCTTGGGTAATTGACCTGTGTGTTCCAGAGTGTAAAAGCAACATCACCAATATCCAATATACATGATCCTGCTTCCTTCTTATAGCAGAATCTGATTGGAGCAGAATGGATACTTAGGTTAAGCCAAACAGATTCTCTCCTGAATTTAGAACTAGAACACACACACACACAGATCTGGGAAAGGAGGGGGGCTTAGTGTCTGAAGCTGTAATTTGGGATTATCTTGATGGGCCATCTACAAACAGGTCAGAGAGCAGAGAGGAGGCTTACAGAAAGCAGAATGAAGCAGAAGCATTGCAAGGGCAGGAAGTCATGCAGTAAGAGAGAAGAGGGAAACAGAATTGTTATTTGAAAACAATTAGACTGCCAGATATTTCTCCACACACACGCACACACAAAAATGAGTTTATTCAGGATCAGCAGAGAATTGCAATTTGGGATCTGCAGGGCATGGCTTGAGTAAGCTCTAGGAATTGGTGATGGACAGGGAAGCCTGTCATGCTGCAGTCCATGGGGTCGTAAACAGTCAGACACGACTGAGTGAACTGAACTGAGGGCTTCCCGAGTGGCTCGGATGATAAAGAATCTGCCTGCAGTGCAAGAGACCCAGGTTCAACCCCTGGGACCAAAAGATCCCCTGGAGAAGGAAATAGCTACCCACTCAAGTATTCTTTCCTGGGGAATTCCATGGACACAGGAGCCTGGTGGGCTACAGCCCATGGGGTCACAAACCATCTGACATGACTAAAAGACTAACACATATACAACCATGGTAAACCTCGTTCAAATTCCCCCGTGACAAGGGAAGGAGAACACTTTTACAGAGGAGAAAAGGTGGTGTGGAGGGGCTAGAGTAAACAAAGAGTCCAGTGACTTTTCATTGGCTGAGTCCTTGGGGGAGGGGTGCGGGGGTCTGGGGTCAGGGAAGCAGTCCTTTCTTCTGGCTTGGCTATTTTGCAGGGCATGAGAGCTCTAAGAGGAGAGTGAAAAAGCCAACTTAAAATTCAACATTCAGAAAACTAAGATCATGGCATCTCATCTCATCACTTCATGGCAAATAGATAGGGAAACAATGGAAATAGTGACAGATTTTATTTGGGGGAGGCTTCAAAATCACTGCAGATAGTGACTGCAGCCAAGAAATTAGAAGACATTTGCTCCTCAGAAGAAAAGTTATGACCTACCCAGACAGCGTATTAAAAAGCAGAGACATTACTTTTCCAACAAAGGTCTGTGTAGTCAAAGCTATGGTTTTTCCAGTAGTCGTGTATGGATGTGAGAGTTGTACCATAAGGAAAGCTGAGCACTGAAGAATTCATGCTTTTGAACTATGGTGTTGGAAAAGACTCTTGAGAGTCCCTTGGACTGCAAGAAGATCCAACCAGTCCATCCTAAAGGAAATTGGTCCTGAATATTTATTGGAAGTACTGATGCTGAAGCTGAAACTCCAGTACTTTGGCCACCTGATGCGAAGAGCTGACTCATTTGAAAAGACCCTGATGCTGAGAAAGATTGAAGGCAGGAGAAGGGGACAACAGAGGATGAGATGGTTGGATAGCATCACCAATTCAAAGGAGATGAGTTTGATTAAACTCCAGGAATTGGTGATAGATAGGGAAGCCTGGTGTGCTGCAGTTCATGGGGTCACAAAGAGTTGGACACAACTGAGCAACTGAACTGAGAAGCTCCCCATTCCGGTCTCCCAACTCTTTTTTGTTTCTGCAGCATTGCACCGCTTGCAGAATCCCAGCTCCCCATTCAGGGACTGAACCCACACCCTCATCAGTGAAAGCTGAGTCCTAAGTACTAGAGGTCAGGGAATACCCTCCCAACTCTCTTTAGTTGAGATTTCTGTGTATTAAATTTTTACAGAGAACAGAACCAAAGAGGGGGTGTGGGTCAGGGTAAGGGAAAGAAGAAGATGTCTAGCCGTTTTCCAGTTCCACTGGGGTCTGCCTATCTTCCTAGCATAAGTGCTAAGAAGCTTCTCTGCATCCTTAACCCTTCATACAAACAAACCTGAGAATAGTCTTTCCTTACAACTAAGGGATCCCTTATTAATACAGCCTAGCACTATGCTTTGCTTATTAAATGTCTATTAAATTGAAGTGTTAAAAAAACATTACACTGATTAGAATTTCCTTCAGTTGAATTGGGACTGGGCAGCTTCAGGAATACAGGACATAAGTGGACCAATGTGCCATGAGTGGGGGTTGCTGATTATTCCCATGGAGCTTATCCTCCAACATGGAGGAGAGAGGGCAGGACTTTCTCCAGTGTCCCAAACTGTCTCATACATTTTATATTAAAAAATCATGAGTCATTTCTCCAGAGCAACACACATTTATTGCCTATGTTATTAAAAATGAATGATTCAATATTTTATATTTTATTGTAGATTTTTAGTAATCTTGGCGTTAATTTGATATTGATTGATAGAATGAACACTTTTACTGGAAGCTACAAATAAAATATTTACAAGCACAATCCTACGGATTGAACTAGTCACAGGAGGTTTGATTAAGATGTATAGAATTCTATATTTGCTGACCTTAACATGAGGGCCAAAGGGCAGTTCCCATCACAATTAAACCCTGCAGCCTGTATCAGAATTAACCTGTAGGAAAATTTGACCATTATTTAGACATTTCTGTTCTGAAACCCTTTCCTGAATTGGAATAAATAAATTATATGCTAGTCAGCACTAAAACAAGAAATACTTTAAACATGAAATTTAACTTGCATACAACATAGAGGCTATGTTGCTAGAAACAAATTTTAAGAACAGATTTTACACATTTGTATCTCATAACTATTACCATTTCCATGTGTGCAGTTAAGCATGTGACCAGAAACGTAACAAAATGCCTGCATGATGATGTATGCTTTTTAACACAGTGAGAAATATTTAGAGAGTAGCTTGATTGCTTCATCAAATAAAACAAAAAGCGGTGTTTTATATGTTCCTTTCCTTTCCTCATTCAGTTTTATTTTTTATAGGTGCAAGTATGTAGCTAGTTATGCAGAACAGAGTAAAATGCAAGATTTAGGTCATTTTGGCCAAAGAAATGGAAAATGTTAACTGTTTTCTCAACTTAGCTTCGCCTCTGGCAGGGAAAAGGAATTTGCCAAGAAATTCAATGCTAGTGCAGACTGAAGGAGATGCTGTTGAGTAAGAAGTTAAGCAATGCTACTCACAATGAAACTATACCTATATAATCTCCTTATGAAATTCATTTATGGAGAGCAATTTAGATAGACTGTATGTGCTTTAAAATGAGAGAGAGAGAAAAATCACAATTCACCAGCATTCTTTAGTCTTTTCAAACTCTTCCTGTGAACTTGTTTGCCTGAAAGTTTATAGCGCAGACCTAGCCAGTTTTATGCAAGTGAAGCAGAGCTGGTATCCAGTCCACTGACCCACAACGTACCCAGTCCAAGAATTAGCGAAACAGTCCAGGGTAGCATGAGCTTGGAACAGACATTGTCCATTTACCAAATAACTTGGTAAATGCCAGAGGTGATCCAACCTTGTCAAACCAGTCATATAACAAGTTATATATTGCTGAAGCACATAAAACTTCATTTTTAAAGCTTATTAGGTGCTTTGGATGAATATTTCAACTTGATTCATTATAAACCAAGATGTAGTTCGGCAAAAGGATTTGGACAAGATAAGAAGTAATTTAAATTATTCTGTTCTTTTTATGTACATTTCATGATAGATATATTTTTTACTTTTTCCATTTCTTTAAGGAACTTAATACAGTATTAAAAGATAAATTAAGTAAACTCTGGGATATTATGTAATGGAATATTAATAGAATAATATAGACTCATTTGAATTATATGTATATAGATAAAGAAAAGTTATTTGACGTAGTAGAAAATAAAAAAGAAATAGAAATTACATACATAATATGATTCTATGTAATGAAAATCTACACAGAGAAAACAATGCTAAAAGGAAATATACAAAAATATTTATAGTGAATGTGTTCAGGTGCCACTGAGAGTCATTTTTTCTTCTATTTTCAAACTTTGCAAATTTTCCTTTATGAACACACATTATTTGTTAATGGTGAAATAAGCTTAACAGTGTGGTCACAAATTTATACATTTGATGGTCAGATATTCAGTGAAAAGACAACCTTTAAAATTTTCTCCATACCAGATATGATCCTTTCTTTTTTAATTTACTTGTGTCTTGCTGGGTCTTCATTGCTGAGAGGGCTTCCTCCAGCCGTGGTGAGCAGGAGCTACTCTTCACTGTGCTGTGCGGCTTCTCACTGCAGGGGCTTCTCTTGTTACAGAGGCTGGGCTCCAGGCACACGGGCTTCAGTAGCTGTGTCTCATGGGCTCTAGGGCGCAGGCTCAGTAAGTAGTTGTGGTACACGGGCTTAGTCTGCCTCTCGGCACGTAGGATCCTCCTGGACCAGGAATCGATCCCGTGTCCCCTGCTTTGGCAGGCAGATTCTTTACCACTGGACCATCAGGGAAGACCAAATCTGATCTTTTTAATCATCCCCAACACAATGGCAATGGCACCCCACTCCAGTATTCTTGCCTGGAAAATCCCATGGACGGAGGAGCCTTGTAGGCTGCAGTCCATGGGGTCGCTAGGAGTCAGACATGACTGAGCGACTTCACTTGCACTTTTCACTTTCATGCACTGGAGAAGGAAATGGCAACCCACTCCAGTGTTCTTGCCTGGAGAATCCCAGGGACGCGGGAGCCTTGTGGGCTTGCCGTCTCTGGGGTCGCACAGAGTCGGACACGACTGAAGCGACTTAGCAGCAGCAGCAGCAGCAGCAGCAACACAATGGATAAGAAAGAAAAGCTAAATTTTATTCTAATCTGGTGTACATAGTCCAATCCAACTAAATAAACTATCTCTTTTATGAAACTCAGTCTCTGCCTGAATGACCCAAGTAAGCACTTTTTCAGAGCTTCACCTCCTTTCCCAGATTCTCTCTAGGGTGCGCTGTGGATCTACCAGTGAAATGTGTGGCTACATGAGAGTATGACCAGAGGTGGAAGCAAGGTCCTGGAAAATATAGTATATTCCACTATATCTTTCATGATCTAAGACAGAGTGGCTGGTCTCTACTGCTTCCTAGGCTGACTCCCAGAGAGGCACCGTGGGACTGCTGCTATCAGCCACCAAAGTCCACAGCTGGTGTCACTGTGATCTGTTCTCAGTTCCATCAGGACAGTAGATTCAGATCTTATTAACATAGCTGAGCATATGAATCAAGTCTCACCTGAAGCTAGTCCTAACTCGAGATTTTTCAGTTACCGTTCAGAAACTATTAACTTTTCTTTATTGTTTAACCCAGTTTAGGTTTATGTGCTCTGAAACATAAAGACTTGTAATTGATTTCAATCTCTGTTTTGTTCAACTTATCATCGCTATGATAAATCAGCATGTTTAAAAATGTTTTACAAACTGTCATAAAAGAACAAAAAGAAAATAGTCATGCAGAAAACAAAAAAAGGCATCAGGTAATGAGATATTGTTCCCTAAGACTTTTCTTTTCTTTTCTTCTGCTGACCCTAGAGAGATAGATAGCAGATCCTTCATAGAGAACCAAATACCAGCCTTGTTCTGGTGTTGACTATTAAACTTCTCCAGCGATTATTTCAGAGATGTTGCCCTATAGATGCCCTGCTCTAGAATCCTTGCTGGTGTGTCTGTGAGTAGTGGATATAAGTAAATGGAAGTGGCATGAAGACTGTGAAGCAGCACCTTCCAGCACCCAAGCACCTAATGAGTAGCTGTGGTCAGACAGTAGGTTGCTCTGATATCTGAGGAGCAGATGATTTTCTTGCACAATCACAGTGACTGATCCAGTGGAGTGGGGGCAGGACAGGCAGACAGACCTATCCTAGTGATGATGCTCACCATCAATAACATGGCATCAGAGCCTAGACAGTCTCATGATGATGACTCCTCAGTGACTTGATTAATTATGTACCTGATGGTGTCATATCAAAATCAGAGCCATCAAAAGCATTCACAGACTCTGTGAAAAGTTTTAAATGGGAGAATGGCAGCGTGTAACCAGCAAACTTTCCCAGGGGTGCCTTTGGGTGGCTTTAGAGCAAGTTAAGCAAAGCTGTTAAAGGCATTTGTCTCTTGCCTGTGCTGGCCGGTCTCCATCAACTGTCTTTACGAACAGAGAGCACCCAGGAAGGTACAGTGAGAAAGACTCCATAAAGGTGATGATATCTATGTAGAGTCTTCAATGGTTGTGCAGGAGTGCCCCTGGATTCGGAGAAGGTAATGGCACCCCACTCCAGTACTCTTGCCTGGAAAATCCATGGACGGAGGAGTCTGGTAGGCTGCAGTCCATGGAGTCGCTAAGAGTCAGACACGACTGAGCAACTTCACTTTCACTTTTCTCTTTCATGCATTGGAGAAGGAAATGGTAACCCACTCCAGTGTTCTTGCCTGGGGAATCCCAGGGACGGCAGAGCCTGGTGGGCTGCTGTCTATGGGGTCACACAAAGTCGGACACGACTGAAGCGACTTAGCAGCAGCAGCAGCAGCCCCTGGAGTATTGCTGCTGCTGCTGCTTAATCACTTCAGCCGTGTCTGACTCTTTGTGACCCCATGGACTGTAGTCCACCAGGCTCTTCTGTCCATAGGATTCTCCAGGCAAGAATACTGGAGTGGGTTGCATGCCCTCCTCCAGGGGATCTTCCTGNAACATACACATCATATTGACCGTAAATTCTCCATTTGCCAGGCTTCCTTTACCCATCATTCTTCTGCCAGCACTAACATCATTTGTGTTATTTATTGAATATCCTAGACACCACCATGCTTTCTTAGTAAATGTTGCTTTCAAAGAGGATTTTTATTAATGGCCAAAAAAAGGTGAAGCCATGGTATAAGGCTCCAGCTGTTCCTATCATGAACTGTAGCCTTAAAAGGCAGAAAATGGAATGGATAAAGGAGAGGGAAAATCGTAAATGCCAAACTAAAGCTGCATGACCAATTGTAAAAATGAGAACAAAACCTCTACTGTACTTTCTTAATTGGGCATCAGGCTGTCAGAATAAAATTTACATTTTCCAGACTCCCTTACATCTATCTGTGGCTGTGCACTAAGGTTTATGGAAGTTGAATAAAGTGGTGGATTCAACTTTTGGGTTGTGCCCCTAAAGAGAAGGTAGTNTTCTTAATTGGGCATCAGGCTGTCAGAATAAAATTTACATTTTCCAGACTCCCTTACATCTATCTGTGGCTGTGCACTAAGGTTTATGGAAGTTGAATAAAGTGGTGGATTCAACTTTTGGGTTGTGCCCCTAAAGAGAAGGTAGTAGCTTTCACATTCCCTTCTTCAGACTTCAGGCTTCTGCCTGGTAGGTGAATGTGCTGTAAGAACTTCGAATAATTACTCCTCCCCGCTATTCTTTACAAGAAATAGCATTTGAACAAAAGTCTTTATCCTCTTTGCTCTTCCTTTTTCCCTAGTGTTGTTTCATAGCAGTAGTCTGCAAATTTCTTTGCCAGTAGTTCCTCAAAAGAATTTTTTTTTAATTTGTTGCACAATCTTAAGTTACCTAAGATTTTTCAGCATAAATTTTAAGTGAATATAATGTAAGGTACATTATAAATATTGACAATTTAAAATAAATACACCATTCCTTCAAATAAATGCAAGAGAAACTTAACAATATAGCAGTTTAAAAATAATTAGCATTCATTAAAAAATTAGAACAAGTTCTTTTTCAACAGTCACAAGTTTTACTCCATTTTTTATCTCCTTAAACTCCTATTTGCATTCTACTTCCGTCACAGAATTCCATCCTAATGTATTACATTCCTTTGTTTGAGTGTCTTTTATTGATCATTCTGTCATACTCTGTGTAGCAAAAATATGCATGTATATAAAATTAATGTTTTTAGACTCTGTGAATTTGACTGTAAGATTTTTAAAAATTCTTCTAGATTGGATCAGCCATACAAGTATTATGTAAACACAAATGATCAAAATAATTTCCATATAAAAACATTTGATCAAAGAAAATAAATATAAAAATTAAAACTCAGATGTTTGTCACTTTCTGAATTAGATGGAGCTTTTTAAAATATATAACTTTATAGGTGAAGAAGTCTAATTAGTAGAATGAGACAAGGTAAAGAATTATTTCCAATCTTCACATTTTTATAGATTTCATTTCTGATAAATCTTATTCATATGACTAAGTAGTTGGGAATAAAAGGAGTTTCAGTCTAATGGTATCATTTGGTTCTTTGAATTCCTTTTAAGTTATTTTTTTTTAAAGATGAAGACATGTTATTTAGCATCAAAAATATATTTACGAAGCTAATAGTTTACAAAACAATTGGGTTCTCCTTCAATTTTATTGTTAGCAAAGAATTAGAAACCACGTGACTTGCAAAGGATTTAGTATAGAAAAAAAGAGATTGGACCAGGACCTGCCCTCCTGGGAGAGAAGGTTCCCATGAGTAGACCTCACCCTGGGGAATGAAAAGGGTGAGGCACAATCTGGATATTCCAGTCCTGGAGTCCTGCACAGAGGAGACAAGACCCCTTGCCTGCTGGGAAATGCACTGAGACAGAGAAGTCTAGACTCTGCTCCGGAGGCCTGCCCACGTGCTGGCTTGCCAATAATCAGGGCAGAGGGAGTTGTGCACTGGCCACTGCCGCAATCTGAGGATGTGAACACCCTGATCCTGCTCACTCTGCACTACAGCCTGGTGCAAGATCTGGGACCACCAAGCCTTGGGAAATGACTCCGTCCAACTACACAGAGACAGAGCAGGGCTCCTAGAGCGTGATTGGGATGGAGCCTCAGAAGCCACTGTCAGCGCATGCAGGAGGTGACATCGCACATGTGCTCAGCAGCCAGGTGCTGAACCTTAGGCAGACAGGACCTGGGAGAGCACTCGTCTAGCTCCCCCAGGCCAGCCTGGAGGGCCGGGGCACGGGCTGAGTGTGGCAGTGATGGCCAACGTCAGCACACTCAGGGGCGGTGAGAGTGCCCAGCTCTAGGTGCTCCACACTGCAGCTCAGGCTGGCTCTGAGGCAGACGGGCCCTGGGAGAAGACTGCCACAGAGGCGGCCCAGATTTCAGGTGGCTGCACGACCACCTCAGTTCCTGCAGCCACAGCACCCAGACCCGCAGTCTCAGCCTACTCCACACTACAACCCTGAACTAGATCCGAGACAAACACACAGAGAAGGGATGCAACCTTCAGCTGCTTCTGAGCGGAACTGAGAACATAGATCCTCCATGATCGCACAGGTCTCACTTCCTTCAGCAATCACCTCCTTCAGCGGCAGCACATGCACTCAAGGGCAATGGAACCTGATCAAACCTGACCCTCAGGGGTTCTAATCCAACAACTAGGCAGCAGACCTCTCCCTGTCAGGGTGACAACAGCCGTGGAGCAGAGAGGAGGCCCCACACAACATCCAGTGCAGCCTGTGGACACCACAACAACCACGTGCCTTGTCAAGGTGATATCAGCCAGCATACCCTGAGGAAAGGCATGACTGGTGTCCATACCAAAATCAGCCCTTACACCAGAAGAAACACTGGGTACACACAGCCTACACAGGGGTGCTCCCTCATAATAACACCACTTCAAGACCACAGTAATCACTCTTCCTCCTAAACTCATAAAGACGGAACAAATTTAGTAAAATGAAGAGGCAGAGGAACTACTCCCAATTAAAAGAACAAGAGAAATCCCCTGAAAGAATAAATAATGAAGCAGACCTCACTAATCAATTAGAACCCAAATTCAAAAAAAGTAGCAATAAATGTGCTAACTAAATTGAGAAAGATTATTGACAGAAATATAGATCACTGACCAAGGAGCTAGAAGCTATAAAAATGAGCCAGTCAAAACCAGACAATTAACTTGCTGATATAGAAATTGATCTGGAATCAAAGAATAGCAGACTAAGTGACAAAGAAGAATGAATAAATGATTTGGAAGCTAGATGATGGAAATCACCCCATCAGAACAGCAGACAAAAAGACAAATTTTAAAATAGGAAAGCAACATATGAGATCTACGAGATAATATAAAACATATGCTAGCCTATGTATAATAGGATCAAACTGGTCTCATCAAATCTTTTATTTTCCTTCAAGCTTTATTGAGACATAATTGACATACGACACTGTATGAAAGTGAAAGTGAAGTCACTCAGTCGCATCTGACTCTTTGCGACTTCATGAACTATAGCCTACCAGGCTCCTCAGTCCATGGGATTTTCCAAGCAAGAGTACTGTATTGGGTTGCCATTTCCTTCTCCAGGGGATCTTCCCAACCCAGGGATCGAACGTGAGTATCCCATATTGTAGGCAGACGCTTTTACTGTTTGAGCCAGCAGGGAAGTCCATGATTCTGTATAAATATAAGATTTATAGCATAATGATTTGACTAACGGAAATCATGAAATGATTATCACAATAAGTTTAGTGAATATCCATCATCTCATATAGACACAAAATTAAAGAAGTAGAAAAAAATATTTTTCTTTTGTAATAAACTCTTAAGATTTATTCTCTTAACAACTTTCGTATATAATATACAGCAGTGGGTTTTTTTAACTGAATATAGTTCCCTGTGCTATACAGTAGGCCTTTGCTGTTTATCTATTTTATATATAATATTTTTTTATCTGCTGATACCAAGCTCATACTTTATCCCTTCCCCAACAGTTAATTATATTTATCATGTTGTGCGTTAAATCCCTTTTAACTGGAACTTTGTATCTTTTGATTACCTTCATCCAATTCCCCCACTTCTTGCCTCCAGCAACCACAAATATGAACTCTTTTAACATGACTTTGTGGTTTTTAAAGTACAACTTATCCAGAATGCTGTTAATTCCTGTTATACAACAAAATGATTTGGTATCTCTATTCATTTCAAAATAATCACAATAATTCTAGTTAGACTGTGTAACCATTCAAAGATATTACATAGTTATTTACTATATTTGCCGTACTGTAGATAGCCATACTTTTTCTTTAAGTTGCTGATCTCTTAAATTCCAATACATTTTAACAACCCTGCATTTTTACTCCCCTCTACCACCACCACATTTACTGATTTTGACATCATATTTTATTTTCATTTGGATATTCTTACTGCTGATACAGATTATTTTACTACTGTTATCTTTTAATCTTCCTGTTAGCTTTATACATGGCAGTTTTGTTACCTTTACTGTATATCTTTGCCTGTGTGTGTGTGCTCAGTAGTATCTGACTCTTTGCAACCCCATGGACAGTAGCCCTCCAGGCTCCTCTCTCCATGGAATTTCCAGACAAGAATACTGGAATAGGTTGCCATTTCCTTCCCCAGGAGATCTTCCCAACCCAGGGATCAAACCTGCGTCTCCTGCATTGCAGGTGGATTCTTCATCTGCTGAGCCATCAGGGAAGCCCATATTTGCCTCTACGAGTGGGATTTTTCCTTTCTTCATTGCATATTTCTAGAAGTGGTCTTTTTTTCCCTCTTCTTCTCAGAAAAGTCTCTTCAACATTTCTTGTAAAGCTGGTTTGGTGGTGCTGAACTCTTTTAGCTGTTGACTAAAAGTTGACCTCTATCAAATCTGAATGAAAGTCTTGCTGGGTAGAGTATCTTGCTGCTGCTGCTGTTGCTACGTCACTTCAGTTGTGTCCGACTCTGTACGACCCCATAGACAGCAGCCCACCAGGCTCGCCCGTCCCTGGGATTCTCCAGGCAAGAACACTGGAGTGGGATGCCAGCTCCTTCTCCAATGCATGAAAGTGAAAAGTGAAAGTAAAGTCGCTCAGTCTTGTCTGACTCTTTAGCGACCCCATGGACTGCAGCCCACCAGGCTCCTCCATCCGTGGGATTTTCCAGGCAAGAGTACTGGAGTGCCATCGCCTTAGTTGCAGGTTTTTCCCTTTTATCACCTTAAGTATATTGTGCCTGCAGATTGTCTGCCTATCAGCTGATTGCCTTATGGGAATTCCTTTGTAGGTAACTTGTTGCTTTTTTGTTTGCTGCTTTTAACCTTCTCTATCTGTAACTTTTTCTGTTTTAATTACAGTGTTACTGGTGTGGTCTGTTTTGAGCCAGTCTTGTTTGGGACTCTGCTTCCTGGACAGAGAGTTCCAGCTTGATGATCCATTCCTCTGTTATCATGTAATCTATTAATGAATCCTTCTAATATGTTTTGCATTTCAGTGATCATATTCTTCATTTTCATTTGATTCTCGTTTATTTTTTTAATTATTTATTTTTACTTTATTTTACTTTACAATACTCTATGGCTTTGCCATACATCGACATGAATCCACCACAGGTGTACACGAGCTCCCAATCCTGAATCCCCCTCCCACCTCCCACCCCACATTGTCTCTCTGGATC
>SJYV01054270.1:1514-11768 GCA_006410875.1 Neotragus pygmaeus
TAGGAAGAGGTGGCAAGAATACACAGAAAAACTGTACAAGAAAGATCTTCATGACCCAGAAAATCACGATGGTGTGATCACTCACCTAGAGCCAGACATCCTGCAATGTGAAGTCAAGTGGGCCTTAGAAAGCATCACTATGAACAAAGCTAGTGGAGGTGATGGAATTCCAGTTGAGCTATTTCAAATCCTAAAAGATGATGCTGTGAAAGTGCTACACTCAATATACCAGCAAATATGGAAAACTCAGCAGTGCCACAGGACTGGAAAAGATCAGTTTTCATTCCAATTCCAAAGAAGGGCAATGCCAAAGAATGTTCAAACTACTGCACAATTGTACTCACCTCACATGCTAGCAAAGTAGTGCTCAAAAGTCTCCAAGCCAGGCTTCAGCAGTACATGAACCATGAACTTCCAGATGTTCAAGCTGGTTTTAGAAAAGGCAGAGGAACCAGAGGCCAAATTGCCAACATCCACTGGATCATCAAAAAAGCAAGAGAATTCCAGAAAAATAACTACTTCTGCCTCATTGACTATGCTAAAGCCTTTGACTGTGTGGATCACAATAAACTGTGGAAAATTCTTCAAGAGATGGGAAAACTAGATCACCTGACCTGCCTCCTGTGAAACCTGTATACAGGTTAAGAAGAAACAGTTATAACAAGATATGGAAAAATGGACTGGTTTCAAATTGGAAAAGGAGTACATCAAGGCTGTATACTGACACGCTGCTTATTTAACGTATATGCAGTGCAGCAGCAGGAGCAGCAGTGTACATCATGCAAAATGCTGGGCTGAATAAAGCACAAGCTGGAATCAAGATTGCTGGGAGAAATATCAATAACCTTGGATGTTCAGATGACCCTACCCTTATGGCAGAAAGCAAAGCGAAACTAAAGAGCCTCTTGATGAAGGTGAAAGAGGAGAGTGAAAAAGTTGGCTTAAAACTCAACATTTAAAAAACTAAGATCATGGCATCCAGTCCCATCACTTCATGGCAAATAGATGAGAAGACAACGGAAACAATTGCAGGCTTTATTTTCTTGGTCTCCAAAATCACTGCAGACAGTGACTGCAGCCAAGAGATTAAAAGACACTTTCTCCTTGGAAGAAAAGCTATGATAAACCTAGAAAGCCTATTAAAAAGCAAGGACATTACTCTGCCAACAAAGGTCCCTGTAGTCAAAACTATGCTGTTTCCAGTAGTTACGTATGGATGTGAGAGTTGGATCATAAAGAAGGCTGAGTACCAAAGAATTGATACTTTTGAACTGTGGTGTTGGAGAAGACTCTTGAGAGTTCCTTGGACTGCCAGGAGATCAAACCAGTCAGTGCTAACAGAAATCAATCCTGAATATTAATTGGAAGGACTGATGCTGAAGCTGTAGCTCCAATACTTTGGATACCTGATGCGAAGAGTTGACTCATTAGAAAAGACCCTGAGGCAGAGAAAGATTGAAGGCAGGAGGAGAAGGGGACAATAGAGGACGAGATGGTTGGATGGCATCCCGAGTCAATGAACATGAGTTTGAGCAAGCTCTGGAAGATGGTGAAGGACAGGGAAGCCTGATGTGCTGCAGTTCACAGGGTCGCAAAGAGTTGAACACAACTCAATGACTGAACACCAAGACTCGGACGCTGTGACAGCTTGGTAGCAATGATGCCTTTCACATGGTACTGTGGAAAGTTCTGTCTGCGTCTATATTAGCCAAGTCAGCTGCAGAGCTGAAGAAAATTGGTCAAAAAGTTCCAAGTAAAAAAAATCAAACTACTTTTTTTCAAGACAATCAGACCAAGAAGGCAATAAAAGAGTTTCATTTTCCTGTATAATTTGAATAAACTACCTCAGTTTTGCACACACACACACACACATACACACACACACACACACACACACACATCCCTTCTTCCAAAATGTACACAACGGCTATATAGCTAGCTACAAGTTGTCACACATCTGGAAGACTATTTTAAAACACATTCAAAATGTTTTCACTACAGGATGCCAAGCATCTGGCAATACAAACTTCTCTTAGAAATTTTTCTTCTATAGAATTCAGTCCTGTGCAGAGAGTCATTGTTCCAGATTTTGAACTGCATGTTTAATCTGTGGACGTGATATACATATATATGCATGCAAAATACATATACTTGCAAAATACACACATATATGCAAAATACATATATATGCAAAGGCAAGGTTTTCCTTGTGATTTTGATTTAGGTAGACTTAGCTTAATGATGTTAACAGAGTTGCCATTGATTTTGCATGACTTGCACTCCTCTCCCAGCCCCCCAAAAGCCCTTCAGTGGCCTCTATTGGTCAGTCCCTCCCCAGGAACATTCTCTCCCAAAAGAACAGCCCTCACTCACTTGTCTAAATAGTAACTGACTTTATTGGTTTCATTCCTCAGCAAGGATGAGGAAAAGCGAGGCTTCTAGCTTTGCCCGTCTAATAGGAACCAGCCTTAGGAATACCTGTGGTTCACCAACCATCCCCAAACCATTTGCAGGATCCTGAGGTAGGAGGTAGGTATTCTTCATGTGAGGTCGCCTCCCTCCTCGGGCGAGCCAGCTCAGATTTCCAGAGGCCTTTTCCACAAACTAACCTAACCATCCCTAGCACCACTCCACTTGCAACCTTTCACACCAAGCTTTAAGTCGGGTGACAGCATCCGGGGGTGGGTTGGGGGGTGGTGTTCTGGGTAAAGTAGGCACCAGTTATTTCAGTTCTGTATATTGTGAAGACCTCAGATCACACCTTCTTGCTGGTGACCCAGGAGAAGAGCAATCAACTCCTCACGGGCAGGGCACAGACCATACTCACCCTCGTGGCCTTGGCACTGAGCGGGGCACTAGGCGTGCTGTGTCTACTGAACTGTTCTGGATAAAAATGCAGACTGCCCCAGCATTGAAGTAAAGATGACTGTATTTCAAACTCGAAATCAAATCAAGCAGGTAGTCAGGTTTGAACCTTAGCAGCGTTCACCATTTGGGTAGTTATGCCACGAATAGCAGGCTAACAGGACGGGTCCGCCAGAGCTACCTGGCATTAGGGTGTCCCTGGTAAAATGTAAAGACTACGTATAAGGAAGTCTGGGGACTCCATGGGGTACCAGCTTACCTTGTTTAGGATTCTTTTGACACAAAGAATACACACTTTGGGTGGATAATCATTCCGTCTCCTTCATGGAACATGCCCTGACCTGATTGGCTTTGGTTCTAGAAGTCACTGGGCTCTTCAGGGCTCTGGAGCTCAGCTGCAGCCGTGGACCTGCACATGGTTGTTAAGCTCACTTTGGAGAGTGTGAGGACGTCCCTGAGGGGTCTGATGGGGTCAGGGTGTAGGGGAAGGTGGTGGGACCTCAGCGCTGGAGTTCCAGCGAGCTGCCTGCGGGGTCACAGGGATTCCTTGCAACCTTATTTACACACAGGCTTGCAACCTCTTCTAGAAGCTTCCAGGAAAAAATGGGAGACTCTGAAGAACTCAAGAAATCTTAAATCACAGATGGGATAAGAATTATAGAAATATAGTTTATACTGTAAACAAGACCTCATATAACCAGTCTGGTGTGGCCTAGGAAAACCTGGATTCGATAGATAGGTAGGTAGATGAATTAAAACACAGAAATAAGGAAAATGAATTTGGTAACATCAAGCAATGTAATGTACTGACACTTTATAATATATTTAATAGCATAAAATATTGTCATCGCACTTTAAAATATTCTAAATCGAGTACATAGTTTCATGTTCCTCTGAGCTGAAAACAGGCCTGAGAAAAAAGTAGAAAGGCTTCTTAAAGGGTTAATAATTCCCAGGTGAGGAATGTATTTTAACTCAGAATTCCTCAAGACAAACCAGCCTTCTCTGTAGATTTTACAAATAACAGCCAATGCTGGCTAATATTTCTAACCTTTATTCAGTTTTCTGTTGATAAAAAATCAGAATCAGGGATTATTACTTTTACAAAGAATGTTTAGACATCCCAGTGACATGATCACTATATAAAATAAAATTCAAATTATCTCAGTTTAAACACTGACTTTGACAGTTAGTAAAATCATTTAATTTTCTGCTATGGAAACTATTTTAATAATTTTAACCACTTCTTAGATTATATCAATTCTTTGAGGTGAAGTACGATGGAGAATGAAAATAATCTTTGTAAACTGAGCTCCATTGCAAAAAAAAAAAAGATTTCCATTCTTCAGTAGGAATATTAACGGATAACCTTTCGAGTGCCTTTCCTCGTATTTCTCTTCTTCCCCTGCATCCCCTGCTTTCTACAGCTCAAAGAAAGCCTAGCTCATGAAAACAGATTCTACTTAATGATCCCCTTCCCTCTGCCTTCTCCCATTCTCTTTCATTCACATTCCCAACTTTGCATCTCTGTTCTCATTTTCCTTTTTTCTTTCCGGGGAATGACCACCTCAAAGGATTAATTCAGAACATGCAGCAGAAAATGGTAACAAGAGTGGGCAAATCAGGATGTGGATTTAAAATCAAGAGGTATTTTAAAGGAGGAGAGTTACTCAAATTAAACATATGTTAAGAATATGGGTTTGTTGTTCATGGCATACCTGCTGCCTGTCATCCCACCCTCATCAGATCAGCCTTCAAGGGCAAAGCATTCCCTAGCGGAATAGTGAATAGAGCGGCTGGAGTGGATATGAATCTGAGCAGCCCAGCAAGCTGCCTGTCCTCTTGGTCCGACTTCACTGTTGGAACACAGGTGGTCACTGAACCAGATCAACTAGTGAGATGGATCATGGCCCCTCAGGCTCACTGCCAGAGAGAGAGAGGGAACACAATTCAGGCTCCAAGTAATCAGGCTTTGGGAATAAAAAATTCTAATACAGGTCTTACTGAGCTTTTGTACCAAACTGTTTTAACTGACACTGCCTGTTTTCCAAGGCATCATCTTTCCTACTTTGATGCAAGTGAACTAGGCAAAAATCCACTGGTCTTAAAGAAAAAATATGCTGGTAAGATGCTTAACAGCTGACCTGCCATCAATCAAGGGGTGTGGCAAATTTATTCTATAGATAAAAATACAAAGAATTGCCCTATTTCTGCATGTTTATTCTTCCCAATGTACTGTATTTTGCAGCTCTCTGCTGTCTCAGAATTATGCTCCCAAATATTATTGATATGAACTAGTCACAGCTACACTCATTAAGGGTTTCAGGGGGAACTACATAGAATAGCAATATATGATTTATTTGTTCATTTATATCCTTCCTTGCTTTAGAGGAGTTTTGAAGGTGACAGCAGTGATATAAGGTATTTATGGGTTGAATTCATTCCACTGATACGAAGGATTCAATAGTCTTGGGTCTCTCTGGAGAAGTTTCCATGATATGGACAACTTATCCATAAGCGTTTTAAGGGAAATACTGTTAACTTGGTTTTGAAATAATATGGGTCTGCGAAGCTCAAGGGACTCCTTTCCCATTTATTTTGACATTATTCCTAGAACATGAGACCTACCTAGCTAGCTGTGATATTATTACAGACTAATAGAGGCTGACTGGTTTCCCTTTGTTCAGTGAAAATAATCCTTGCTAATAAATGAACAGTGTGGGGGAATAGTTTCTAGGTTCCTCAAGGATTTCATAAATGTCCATTTATAAACCATCATACACAAACAACAGAAACTTCTTAACTCTTCATTAAAGAAGTCAGGCCCCCAATGTTTGTTTACTAGTTCAGGCTATCACATACAGAAATGAAAATACATTAACACCAAGACTAACAATGCCCCATATCAGCAGATATTATATCAGAGGACCTGACATACATATATATATGAAGATTCCTCTTTCTCCAAGTTGGTGATGTTTTATAGAACTTGGCTCAAAGGTCCCTCATACAAAGGGGAGAACATACTGTAATGTTCCAAAGGCAGGAGTTTTGTGTTCAGCCTGTCTCTGCAACTTTCATTATTCAAAGTGGAAAATCAGGTGAAACCCAGTTCTGAAATTTAGCAAGTCCTCACCTCACAATGTGACCAAGGATATTAAAGAAAATGCCAAGAAACAGGTAGAGGGCATCACTCAAAAGTGTGGCTTGGCAGGAGCGGGGGTGCAGAACACAGGTACAAGCAGGTTGGCGGGAAACAGGTAGCACTTCCCTAAGCACCTTCCTCCAAGGGAAGTCTTTTCAAGAGGCTGGCACATGTTGTCAATGCCTTTGACGACATGATGTGAAAGGAAGCAGGTGAGGATGAAGATGGAAAGACACATGAGAAGGGGTAGGCGAGGGCAGACAGCATTGTACCTTCCTGCTCCCAAAGCAACCCAAAGGTGCTGCCCTACTCTGGGGCTTGCTCCCTTTGACATTCCAAGGTGATTCTGTCTGCGATGAGCAGTCCTTTAGGATGGAATATTTTTCTGCTGCAGAACTGGCCAGAGAGGGGGTGGTTTGCCCCGGACAGGAGCATGAGCTATGTTTGACAAGGCAAGACGATGACTGGGCAGGGGAAAAGGGAACCATTCAAGAGAATTCAGGCATCGAAAAGGCAGTCGGTCCAGAAAACCATGAAGGTCTCTTCAAACCCTGAGGTTCTACAGTTCTATATATGAATAGGTCCTATGGAAAAAATATTAATTCATATGAGAAATAAAGAGCTTCCCTGGTGGCTCAGATGAAGAATCTACCTGCGATGCAAGAGACCTGGGTTAGATCCCTGGGTCAGGAAGACGCCCTGGAGAAGGAACTGGCACCCCACTCCAGTATTCTCGCCTGGAGAACCCCATGGACAGAGGAGCCTGGTGGGCTACAGTCCACGGGGTCTCAACGAGTCAGACACAACTGAGTGACTAACACTTTCATACGAGAAACAAACACCTAAAAAACAAAACGAAAAGCAAAAAACAATCCTTTCCCCACATAACACAGCAGAATATGGTTAGTCTATCTTAGAATGGTAATTGGACTTAGCTGGGGTTTGCCTTTCCATTTATTTTTTAAAAAATGATTAGACGATGAAATGAAAATACAATCCCTGGTTACAAATATTAAGTGGGTGTGGATGTAGAACTCTGGATCAGTAGTTAAGTTTGGCTAATACAATGTCTCTGCTGCTAAAAGTACATTAATTATGGAAATCTCCATGAGCCCACAAAAACTCTGCTCACAGTACCTGACCACGCTCCCTCACATTCTTGTATGTGTATACTTTGTGGCTAAAGGAGCACATTTGCTTTGATTGTAGAGCTCTTTCCAGACCTTAAGAGCTGCAATTCTAATTTTTACACTGAGAAAATGCTCAAAATGTGTTCCCTTCTTGGGGAGAGAAACGCTGTGCCTCTTTCAAGAGGCAAGCCCTTAGAAGTCCATCGGCTGTTGTTCCAAACCTTCAGGCTCCAGTTTTGTAGCATCTTTGTCCTGTGTTTTCTGAAAGGCTTTGCGCTCTTGGACGAACATTCTGCTAGTGGCAATTTTAACATAGCTGAATGCTTTCATTTGTGCTGTAGGTCGCATACACAATAATAGACATCATTCAGTGAACACTATTCCCACACAGAAGTTCTCTTCCAAGAATCATTTGCCAGCTGCCCCGCTGTGGGATCAGAGGGTGGGACACTTTTGATTTTAGACATATGGAAGGGGACAGTAGGAGCTGGGCTTTTAGCAACAGAGCTTTCTGGGGCCGTGGGGTAAGTGTTAGACTTTTCGCGGCAGAGAACAAAGACCTCACCGTTCACACAGAGCCCCGCTGAGATTATGAACCACACACACGGCAAAATACTTCACTAAAATGTAGACCAAGAGCACTTCCCTTCAGAAAGATATTCACTGGAAGGACAGGGGCTGGAGCTCCCACGTTTTGGCCAACTGACGCAGAGCCGACTCATCAGAAAAGACCCGGATGCTGGGAAAGACTGAAGACAACAGGAGAAGTGGGTGGCAGAGGATGAGAGGGTGGGACAGAATCACTGACTCAATGGACACGAGTGTGAGCAAACTCCAGGCGACAGTGGAGGACAGGGGGACCTGGCGTGCTGCGGTCCATGAGATCGTGAAGGGTCGAACATGACTTAGAGACTGAACAACAAGTTCAGGGAGAAAAGCTGAATGAGCCAAAGGGAAAGCCTTGGGTACAAGCTGCCTACCTGCTATTGTTAGTGAGGTGAGGGGATCNCCAGGGGGACCTGGCGTGCTGCAGTCCATGAGATCGTGAAGGGTCGAACATGACTTAGAGACTGAACAACAAGTTCAGGGAGAAAAGCTGAATGAGCCAAAGGGAAAGCCTTGGGTACAAGCTGCCTACCTGCTATTGTTAGTGAGGTGAGGGGATCCTGGCCACACTTTCTGAGCTCTAAGCACATTTTGGCCCCTCTTCCATCATGCTCCAGAATTACTTTTTCCATTTTTCCCTCCCCNAAAGGGAAAGCCTTGGGTACAAGCTGCCTACCTGCTATTGTTAGTGAGGTGAGGGGATCCTGGCCACACTTTCTGAGCTCTAAGCACATTTTGGCCCCTCTTCCATCATGCTCCAGAATTACTTTTTCCATTTTTCCCTCCCCATGCTGCATCTGTAACACAACCACTCTACGTAGTTTATCTCAGGAAATGACAATTGGCTGTCGAATCCCATACAAATTGATTGGATATGACAGCTTAAAAGAATAAATATTCTGCAGAGAAGAAAGTTTTTACTTAGACTCTTGTATTTTCGATCCCTTTATAAAATCCCTTCTTGCTTAATTTTATTATTTCAATTAGATCATTTGAAAAATCAACACATCACATGCCAACCTCCCCTAAGAGCAATCATAAGATTTGATGATTTTTCTGATACACAGGCTAGGGTTTCAAATTTGCATTATTTTATCTACCAAATTAACTCTGAATTCTAAACCAAACTAAGGCCGCCATGTGTTTTTAAACATCTCTAATCCAAACCATCTGGAGAGGCATGGCTTTGCAAAGGCAACCCTTCCAGGACACTCTGTGGATTCTGTCACTGCTTGAGGTTTTGGCAAGCCATCAACATTACTGTAATTCTCTTTTCTGAAATATAGCTTTTGACTAGGATTTGAGAGTCTTGGGTGTGTGCAGGCAGGCACTTGGGTACCCTTTTGCTCGGCCCTTTCTCTTTTCGGAAGATCATATTTACAACAAACTTCAAGCAATACAGGTCTCTGTTGTATACAAAGGATAACATTAATTTTAACTACTCAACATTATGTTAAGAAACACACCTCTCTGTACAGAGGTACTGGAAATACTTTTTAAACAAGTTAAAAGAAGAAAACGTATCAACTTTAAAGAGCAGCAACCACCAAAAGTATAAAGTGATTTTGGCAATAATGATTTGTAGATGTAACATAAGAACTCAGTACATTTAAGAGGAGATCATAACTAAAAATCAACTAAGCTAAATCTCTGCCTAAGGAAGCAACATCTTGTTTAATTCTTTGGGTACTAGTGAATATATTTAAAAAGTATAAATAAAAACAAAACCAGATATGAGCATGCACACCGTGGACCACTTGTCACAACAGAGGCTAAAAGAACTTTCCCTGGGGCTTCCCTGGTGGTTCAAAGGTCAAGAATCCGCCTGTCAATATGGGAGACATGGGTTCTATCCCTGATCTCGGAGGATCCCAATGCTGTGGAGCAACTAAGCCCGTGTACCACAGCTACTGAGCCTGAGCTCAAGAGCCCAGGAGCTGCAACTACTGAAATCCCTCTAGCGCCTGTGGTCTGCGACAAGAGAAGCTACTGCAGTGAGAGGTCTACGCACCACAACTAGAGAGTAAGCCATACAGCATCAAAGACCCAGCACGGCCAAGTAAATAATTAACAAACTTTCCCTGCAAGTAAGGATGCTCATTCTCCTTCCACAAATTCTTTGCTAATAATGCTTTTAGACAAGCTCAAAACTTAATATAAAAAATGGACAGATCCCCCGTTTTTGCTAGGAGCCACTGCCCAAAATAAATTATAATAATGATGTGACTCGGGAAATCTGACTGTACCTGTTATGTATTACACCCCTTTCATCCAACAGTATGAGGCAACCTAAAGACATACACAAAACTGGAAGGTTTCCCTGAAGCTCATAAAGGGGGAAGATGTCTATTCTTTAGAAACAGATGGGCTGAAGTCCAGACTGAGTCTGTATTTAGAACATAAAGACGCCAAAGCAATGCAGAGGCACCGCCTTAGAGGTGGTTGCAGCCCAGAACACCCTTGTGGGGGGTGGCGGGGACTAACACGGTCTGGAGCCTCACCACAGTC
>SJYV01054273.1:0-34037 GCA_006410875.1 Neotragus pygmaeus
GCAGATTCATGTTGATGTATGGCAAAACCAAATACAATATTGTAAAGTAATTAACCTCCAATTAAAATAAATTTATATTAAAAGAAAAAAAAAGTGTTAAAAAAATCAGTACATGTATCACTTTTACGTCAGTATATTTTTCTAGTTTGCTCCTAAGAAACCTGTATGCTGGTCAAGAAGCAACAGTTTGAACCAGACATGGAAGAATGAACTGGTTCAAAATCAGGAAAGGAGTACTGTAGATTGCACAGTATATTGTCAAGGCTGTATATTGTCATCCTGCTTATTTAACTTATATGGAGACTACATCATTTGCTAATCCAGTGTTTGTGGTGACTTTATAGAACAGAACTCCTGTGAATAAGTTCAGTTCAGTCACTCAGTTGTGCCCGACTCTTTGCAACCCCACAGACCGCAGCACAGCAGGCTTCCCTGTCCATCACCAACTCCTGGAGCCTACTCAAACTCATGTCCATCACGTTGGTGATGCCATCCAACCATCTCATTCTCTGTTGTCCCCTTCTCCTGTCCTCAATCTTTCCCAGCATCTGGGTCTTTTTGAGTCAGTTCTTTGTATCAGGTGGCCAAAGTACTGGAGTTTCAGCTTCAGCATCAGTCCTTCCAATGAATATTCAGGACTGATTTCATTTATGATGGACTGGTTGGATCTCCTTGCAGTGAATAATGACAGTCAACTGTAATTAATGACCAATGGGAGTATTAGGTTGGTGCAAAAGTAATTGCGGTTTTGCATTGTTGAACTTTGCCATTTGATATCAGAATACTTTTAANTGATGGACTGGTTGGATCTCCTTGCAGTGAATAATGACAGTCAACTGTAATTAATGACCAATGGGAGTATTAGGTTGGTGCAAAAGTAATTGCGGTTTTGCATTGTTGAACTTTGCCATTTGATATCAGAATACTTTTAAACAAATGGGGTTATATTATATATCATTTTAACACACGTTTCTCACTTTATGTATTTTTGAGAATGACTTATTACTTGCTGTTTATTTTAGGCTGTAGAAATGATGTTAGACAAAAAGAAAATGCGAGTCATTTTTTATTCCAGTTCAAAATGGGTCATAAGGCCGTGGAGACAGTTTGCAACATCAACAATGCACCGGGCCCAGAACTGGTAACAAATGCACAGTGCAGCAGTGGTTCAAGAAGTTTTGCAAAGGAAATGAGAGCCTGGAAGATGTGGAGCTTAGTGGTCCATCATCAGAATTTGACAATGATCAATTGAGAGCAATCATCCAAACTGATCCTCTTACAACTACATGAGAAGTTGCCAAAGAACTCAACATTGATCATTCTAAGGTCATTTGGCATTTGAAACAAACTGGAAAGGTGAAAAAACTTGATAAGTGAGCGCTTCCTATGTTGACTAAAAATCAAACATTTTGAAGGGTCACCTCTTATTTTATGCAACAACAAAGCACCATTTCTGGACTGGATTGTGATGTGCGATGAAAAGTGGATTTTATATGACAACCAGTGAAAACCGGCTCAGTGCTTCGACTGAAAAGAAGCTCCAAAGCACTTCCCAAAGCCAGACTTGCACCAAAAAGGTCACGGTCACTGTCTGGTGGTCTGCTGCCTGTCTGATCCACTACGACTTTTTGAATCCCAATGAAACCATTACATCTGAGAAGTATGCTCAGCAAATCGAAGAGATGTACTGAAACCTGCAATGATTGCAGCCAGCATGGGTCAACAGAAAGGGCCCAGCCCTTCTCCTCAACAACATCTTACCACATGTCGCACAACCAATGCTGGTGCACTGGGATGACCCAGGGAGATGGTACGGGGAGGGAGGTGGGAGGGGGGTTCAGGATGGGGAACACGTGTACACCTNATCACACAACTAGGAAAGTCAATCTGTCTCGCTCTCTCTCTTTATCCGTCTGTCTTTCTCTCTCGTGTCCTAACACTGTTTCCTGCAAGAACCACACGTGCCTAGTTCTCACCTCTGATGTCCGAAGTCTCTCTTACCTGCTGCTGAGAAAACAGTGTGTCTGGATTCTGGGTAAGCCCTCTTCAAATCGACCTCTGAGGTCAACCTCCCAGGCTAGGTCATCAACGATGACTCCATCTGGGTGATGCAGAGGCACCACCTGGAATACGCCTGTTCGCGTTGTGAATTTGGGTTTAGGCATTCACGTATGCACACACTCACTGCCTGCTGCTGTTACCTCTTACAAGCTGTGCTTGGCTGCCAGTCCCCATCAAAGCAGCTGCTTGGGAAAGCTTACCAACTTGCTGAAAGTAAACTGAAGAGTTGGCTGCTGCTCTATGCCACCGTATGGTCGTACAGCTGGGAGAAGTTCCAACGGAGACCATGGTGAAAACTCCAGAGGCTCAGCCCCACGCGCGGGCTTTGGCCCAGCCTCATTCACTCCCCTCCATGCCTCTTCTCTCTCGGTGCCCATTTCAGTTCTTTGTTTGCCCTCGACTGACCTGGCCTAATCCCTGGTGCAGCAGACGAGTTATAGCTTGAGAAGTGATGATCATTGAGAAGTCATTAAAAAGCTTCCTAACTGGAGACATGCTGTCTCTGCCCCACTGCAGACCAGCTCCCAGCTTTCNCTTTGTTTGCCCTCGACTGACCTGGCCTAATCCCTGGTGCAGCAGACGAGTTATAGCTTGAGAAGTGATGATCATTGAGAAGTCATTAAAAAGCTTCCTAACTGGAGACATGCTGTCTCTGCCCCACTGCAGACCAGCTCCCAGCTTTCACAGCTGGTCTGATTTATCTCAAACTCGGCCACTCTACACTTAATGCCTAACCACAGCTAGCCCCTCTGTCCTCACCCATGGTCCTCGCCTGTTCTACCTCTGATTTCTGAGGGGAGGTCTCACTAATTCCCATGATCAACTATTACTATGTTCACATTATGTCCATATAAAAGAAAGTCAGGCTATAAAAACGTTGAGCCTGAATCTAATTAAGCTTCCACATCTAACTTCCAGCTTATAAGAAACACACACTGAACAACACCTTAAGGAAGCAAACCTTAGAGCAATCCTGGGGCAAATGATTCAGCTCCTTCAACAGGTTAGT
Organism: Neotragus pygmaeus; assembly: GCA_006410875.1. Lineage (NCBI taxonomy): Eukaryota > Metazoa > Chordata > Mammalia > Artiodactyla > Bovidae > Neotragus > Neotragus pygmaeus. The sequence goes on from SJYV01054273.1 coordinate 3,071, forward strand.
CAGTCTTGCAAAAAGAGGAGGACTCTAAGAAGCTGTCTTTGATGTCGTTCAGTCGCTCAGGCATGTCCAACTCTGTGACCCCATGGACTACAGCACACCAGGCTTCCTTGTCCTTCACCACTCCTGGAGCTTGCTCAAACTCATGCCATCCAACCATTTAGTCCTCTGTTGTCCCTTTCTCCTCTTGCCTTCAATCTTTCCTAGCATCAGAGTCTTTACCAATGAGTCGGCCCATCACATCAGGTACTGGAGCTTCAGCTTCAGCACCAGTCCTTCTAGTGAATATTCAGGGTTGACAGTGCTTTGATAGTGCAGGGGAAAATATGGATATTGGCTGGGTACTGGATGATACATTTTGCTAGTGTGTTTCTAACACCTTAATTGACTTTCAACNTATTGCTGAAGCCTGGCTTGGAGAATTTTGAGCATTACTTTACTAGCATGTGAGATGAGTGCAATTCATGGTACAAAACTGCAATTACTTTTTCATCAACCTAATAGTAACCAGGTAGTATGAATAGAAACAGGAGAGTGAAAAAGCTGGCTTGAAGCTCAACATTCAAAAAACTAAGATCATGGCATTCAGTCCCATCACTTCATGCCCAATAGATGTGGAAAAAGTGGAAGCAGTGACAGATTTTATTTTCCTGGGCTGCAAAATCACTGCAGATGGTGACAGCAGCCATGAAATTAAAAGACACTTGCTCCTTGGAAAGATAGCTATGACAAACTTAGAGAGCATATTAAAAAGCAGAGACATCACTTTGCTGACAAAGGTTCATACAGATAAAGCTATGGTTTTTCCAGTAGTCATGTATAGATGTGAGAGGTGGATCATAAAGAAGGTTGAGCAAAACAGAATTGATGCTTTTGAATTGGAGAGTCCCTTGTACTGCAAGGAGATCAAATCAATTTATCCTAAAGGAAATCAACCCTGAATATTTATTGGAATGACTGATGTTGAAGCTCCAATTTTGGCTACCTGATGCAAAGAACTGACTCATTGGAAAGGACCCTGATGCTGGTAAAGACAAAAGGAGAAGGAGGTGTCAGAAAATGAGATGGTTAGATAGCATCACCACCAACTCAATGGCCATGAATTTGAGCAGAGGCAGGGAGATAGTGGAAGACAGAGGAACCTGGCGTGCCACAGTCCATGGGGTTATGAGTTGTCAGACATGACTTAATGACTGAACAACAAGAAAGTGTGAACTGAAGAAGCTAAAAACCAGGAGATTCTCACAAAAATAGCAGGTTTCCTGGAGGGTAGGCATGGGCAGCGCTGTGCTCAAGGAAGCATCATTTAGGTCTCTTTCCAATTCACCAAGTGCCATGGTTAATAGCTATTCTGAACAAAAATTTAATACTACACTATTTTTATGGGAAGATTAGCATAATTGTTTGGTACCAGCTCTTGGGCTCTGAAGATGAAAAATACCATTAATCCATATTCTTTAAGAACTGACTGTTCAACTTCATCAAAGTAGAGCTCAACAATATTCTTCTAGTTTGGATGCTACAAGTTGAAACAGAAGCAGCTGGTCTACATGATGAAGATTATAGAACTATTCTAGACAGATTGTATTATTAGAGTAAATATTTTATGAATTTTATTCAAATTTATAAATACTAATTAATTAAATCCATTAATGTTAAAGCATGTGATGAAATATGTAACATTCCCTTGATGTGCACGCACACTGATTATGGAGGAACAATTATATTTTAGTGCAATGCTTCATAAGAACAAACTTGAACTTGGAAATTAAAACGTGAAAAAAAATAGCAGGTTCGTTTGGAAAGTTGTGCAGCAGAAAGCCATCCACTAAAATTCCTAGCAAATAAAAGAGAAATTAATAAATAAGAAGGAAAGACTGGTAAAACATTTGAAATTAGAATCAGAGGTTTTGTTGTTGGAATTTGTTCTTGGCAGGATGGCCTCTAGAACTGAATTATTCAGAAGTTGAACTTGAATTCCTGGCAGTAATTAAACTACTTAGACCAGTGTGGGAGAAGGCAATGGCATCCCACTCCAGTACGCTTGCCTGGAAACTCCCATGNTGTTTGCTCGACTTCCCCAACTAATTGGCTTCATTCTGAAAAAGAACGATTCACTTTCACGTCTTGCTCTCAGTCTGCAGGCATTAGTCAAGGATGATTGATGTTAAGATGGGAGCACAGAGGTCACACTCATGAGAAACAGAACTGAAAGAACTTGCCCACTAAGTCAAGACAAGGTAGCCTGGAGGCAGAGCAAGGGGGGTGGGCAAGCGGGGCCTGCATTCCACTCAGGACGTCTGCAGCTGTAGGGACCTAGACCCCCAAATACAGCTGTGTAAGCTGTGCCCTGCACAATTCCAAAGCCACTGCACCGCTCCAAAGGCCAGGCTGCAAGTGACGCCCTCTCGAGTTGCATTAACAGAGCAGCCCAGGGAGGGGTCAGTAGCCCAACCCACAGACATAGGGAAATGTGAGTCTGATAACTAGGAGATGAAGCACATCTTTCAGTCAGTCAATTAATAGTGACTGAATGGCCAACTGAGTTTCTTTTTTACCAAAGTATGCTTTCAAACCCCCAGANTGACAGCCTGGATGAAAACCCAGGATAAATGTGATCAAAACATTTTGGGGACTTTCCTGATGACTCAATAGTTAAGAATTCGCCTGCCAATGCAGGGGATATGGGTTTGATCCCTGGTCAGGGAAGATCCCACATGCTTCAGGGTAACTAAACCCATGTGCCACTACTACCGAACCCATGCTCTAGAGCCGGGAAGGCGCAACTGCTCAAGCCCGCATACCTGGAGCCCATGCTCCGCAACAAGAGAAGCCACCGTAATGAGAAGCCCACGCACGGAAGGGTAGCTCTCGCTCGACATACCGAGAGAAAGCCCTCAAACAGCAACGAAGACCCAGCATCGCATAAATAAATAAATAACACAACACTCTGGACCAAGTGTTTTCACCATCACCTCTTCAAAGTTACACAGGAGCTCAGAGGTAGAAGAAGCCCAGATAACCTGACACCCCAGCCCTGCACCCAAACCACTCCAACTCCATTCCAATCAAGGAAGGCTCTTCTGGTCCCTGGTGGATAAGGGACTCCTTGCTACAAGGCTGGGTAACAGTGCCACAGAAGACTTCCTGCCCCACAGTACTCGGATCTCTTGGCCTGAGCCCCTCTCCACCCTCCTCACAACCTAATTCCCTCTCCCCATCCCCAAACACTGCCTCTATATTTTCCCTTCCTAATCTCTCTTCTCCTGTTTGCTCGACTTCCCCAACTAATTGGCTTCATTCTGAAAAAGAACGATTCACTTTCACGTCTTGCTCTCAGTCTGCAGGCATTAGTCAAGGATGATTGATGTTAAGATGGGAGCACAGAGGTCACACTCATGAGAAACAGAACTGAAAGAACTTGCCCACTAAGTCAAGACAAGGTAGCCTGGAGGCAGAGCAAGGGGGGTGGGCAAGCGGGGCCTGCATTCCACTCAGGACGTCTGCAGCTGTAGGGACCTAGACCCCCAAATACAGCTGTGTAAGCTGTGCCCTGCACAATTCCAAAGCCACTGCACCGTTCCAAAGGCCAGGCTGCAAGTGACGCCCTCTCGAGTTGCATTAACAGAGCAGCCCAGGGAGGGGTCAGTAGCCCAACCCACAGACATAGGGAAATGTGAGTCTGATAACTAGGAGATGAAGCACATCTTTCAGTCAGTCAATTAATAGTGACTGAATGGCCAACTGAGTTTCTTTTTTACCAAAGTATGCTTTCAAACCCCCAGAAGCCTACCAAAAATGAGAACTGCCCAGCCCTCCCCAGAAATTCAGAAATCCTCTGCTAGGAGGTGGTGGGGGGGGGCGGATAGGAATATGTGTGTTGTGTTTTAACAGCCTTCTAGTATTTGAAGACAAATAGTAGAAGTACCAAGACAGGGATAATGAGGGGGAAAAGGTTTATATTTTTACACGTTTATTCCTTCCATTCCAGCTCTATGTTATGAAGAATATTATTTCTAAAGACCAGTAATGATGGCAATCACATGTAATCCATGAAGCAAATGTCACTAGAAACCACAACCTTGTGGTCGTCCCTTATCACAACTTTTAAGAGCAGACAGACACCCTAGACCCTAAAATGAAAAAGCTATGTTGACAGCTCAAGAAATTTACAGCCGCCATTCACCAAATCATAGGTAATCCACGTTCTCACTAGGGAGGTTCCTCTTTCCTCTGAGTCAACGTGGCAGACACCCAGACACATACCTTGTGCTCCTCCTTCATCACCTGTTCAATGAGCTCAGACTTCATGGGAGGTTTTGAATACTGGCCTGAGAGAAGGCCATGTCCTAACTTAGTCCTGGACAGGAGGGAGAAACAGACAAAAAGGTCATTGTTGCTTCCCTTCAGAGACACCAAAATTATCTTCAAATTTCAGTAACTACAGCTGCTTTTAGTGAAACACTGTATCTCAATTCCTCACAAATAACCCAGTCCATTCTGAAGATCAGCCCTGGGATTTCTTTGGCGGGAATGATGCTGAAGCTGAAACTCCAGTTCTTTGGCCACCTCATGCGAAGAGTTGACTCACTGGAAAAGACTCTGATGCTGGGAGGGATTGGGAGCAGGAGGAGAAGGGGACGACAGAGGATAAGATGGCTGGATGGCATCACTGACTCTATGGACATGAGTCTAAGTCAACTCCGGGAGTTGGTGATGGACATGGAGGCCTGGCGTGCTGCGATTCATGGGGTCGCAAAGAGTCAGACATGACTGAGCAACTGAACTGAACTGAACTTACTTGATTCTGATTCCATTTTCAAATTCTCAGTACTTTAAAATTTTACTAATTTCTTCCTTTTTACAAAAGCAACACATGCTTATTTTGGAATACTTTTAAACAATACAGACCGCGAAGAAAAGAATAGTCTTTAATTCTGCAACCCAGAGATAACCACTATGAACACTATTTCAGATAAACTTTTCTTAAAAACTACAGCAGGTCACTTACATCTGTGTGTTGAAATCTTGCGTTGGATCTAAAGGAGAGTAGTCAAATATTCTTGGAAGATTTCCTACATACCTAGAAAATGAGAAGCAACAGTCAAAACATAGAAACTGAGAGATGAACAGAACCAAAATAAGCCATCATCCTAGCTAAGATCTTCTTGCCTTTCTGCCAAAACTAAATCAGAATTTTTCCCTGAGCTCCTACCTCTGCAGACACATTCATGGGCTTCCCTATGCAGCTTTCCCAGGTGACTCAGTGGTAAAAGAATCCAGGTTCAAGCCCTGGGTTGGGAAGATCCCCTGGAGGAGGAAAATGGCAACCCAGGCCAGTATTCTTGCCTAGGAAATCCCATGGATAGAGGAGCTTGGCGGGCTACAGTCCGTGGGGTCACAAGAGTCAGACACAACTGAGCGCACACACACACACACTGAAGTTGAAAATGTTTATGCTTCTCTCAATAGGCCTTAACCCCAGATATGAGTTAAAATCCTCTCAGATTTGGAATCTTTTACAAGTTTCCCAGTGAATCTAACATGCAGCCAGAGTCAAGCACCACTGGGTTAGGCCATCGCAACTACCTTCTCAAAACCGAAAGGTAAGGTAAGGAATTGTTCTGGTCATGTCAAAATGAATGACAGCAGTAACAACTGCCATTTCTGGAGAGTTTCCTACACTGCCTAAGTCTTCATTTACAACCACATGAGGAAGGGATTATTGTCATCACCCCCTTTGAGAGATGAGAAATCAAGATACAAATTCATTAGGTGGCTTCCGAAACCACCCAGGAGGGAGTGATGAAGCCCAGGGTGGACCCAGGCAGCCTGGCTCCCAAGTCATGCCCAGAACGATGCTGCTGGCTGTACCTGCCCCATCCACAAGCCCTCTTTCTGACTAGTTTACCTGACATAGCAATCTAACTGTAACCATCCATCTCTCATCTCAACCCACAATCATTCCTTTCACTTCATAAATTCATTTTCTATCTCACACTCCCTGCTTTGTGCTCTTTATCTTCCCTTCTTGAAACCTAGATTCTCTGAGCCTACAAGTTTTAGAAAGAAGAATCCAGAAACAGATCTCTTTTCCTGCCCCTTCCTGCACCTGCCCTGCCTGTTTCTCTGATCTCATTCCCACCCCCTTCTCCCACCCCCCCACACCCCCACCCNGAGTTCCTGAATTCTGGAGTGATCAGGGAGGGAGAATAACAAATGTTTCAACTGTTGTTGACAAAAGCATATTTTACCATATTGCTATAAGTTATAGATAGCTTAAATGAGAGGAGAAAAAACAAAAATAATCCTTTAAATCTGGAAAACAAACCATTAAAGAGCCAAGAATGTTTTTAATAAACTCATGAAAATTATAATTATCTTCATCAGTACTTTCAGTCTTGTGTAATTCTTGTTTTGTTTCATCTTGGGTTAGCAGATTTATGAATCAGTTTTCCATTAGTTTTAGAAATCCTTACCTAGTTCTTTGTTCCAATCTTAAAGTGATCAGAAACATGAACTCTACAGTATTGTCAGGGCTTTTCCATGAATATCTTTGAAGATGAAACATATTTGTCTATAGTTGCTTATAAGCACTTTCAGAGAAGAATTGAGGATCTTCCCAACCCAGAATTGAACCCAGGTCTCCTGCATTGTAGGCAGATTTTTTTACTGTCTGAGCCACCAGGGAAGCCCAAAGCTGTAACTATGAATGAGAAAAGACTTAAAACTATCCATGGTTAAAGATCTGTTGATAATTCATCCCCATACAAAAAATGATGCAATTGATGAGTAAACTTGGTTGTGTTTGTGATATACAGTATTTTAAGATAAAAGTTGGAGTTATTACTGATAACATTATATCAGACCATATCAGAATTCTAGGAATTTCATATAATTTCTAAATTACTTATATTAATAACATATACCTGTGTAAATATAAGAAGTCTCCCTAGTGGCTCAGACAGTAGAGAATCTGTCTGCCAATCTGGGAGATAGGGGTTGATTCCTGAGTTGGGAAGATCCCCAGAAATGACAACCTGCTCTAGTATTCTCACCTGGAGAATCCCACAGACAGAGAAACCTAGCAGGCTACAGTCCATGGAGTCTCAAAGAGTCGGAAAAAACTAAGTGACTAACACTTTCACATGTGTAATATAATCTAAGGAGGTTAAACATCATTTATTTGACAATCTTTCGTATGCAATTTAGCGTCAAATATGTCTTCCTCTTGTTCAGTTGCCAAGTTGTGTCCATATTTTCGTGACCACACGGACTGCAGCCCTCCAGGCTTCCCTGTCCCTCACCATCTCCTGGAGTATGCCCAAGTTTCTGTCCATTACATGGGTGATGCCATCATCTCATCCTCTTTCCTTCTGCTTTCAACCTTTCCCAGCATCAGGGTCTTTTCTGATGAGTCTGCAGCTCACATCAGATGCCTAAATATTGATAAACATTTCTCTTTTATAAAAGGAAAAAGTACAACTTTTGAGATTTTCAAGGAACCCTCTGGAAAATCCCCAAATTAGTGCAAGTTTGGAAAGACTTCATTCAAAATTTGATTTGGGGAAATTTTTCTGAAATGCCAATAGGTTTAAAACATTTGATCAAACAGGAGCATAAGTCACTGTGAAGCAATAGTTATAAATTTAGCCAAAGTGAAAATGAGAAGATATGCATTTCAATCACAGAAAGTTACATGGTGGTTAAAAAAAAAATAATAAGTGGCATATTTAATATTGAAATGACTTAGTTTTTCTAAGTAATTAAAGACCTAATAAAGGCTATGTGAAACACGGGAAATATTTCCTAAAGTGCAGAGTCTTTGTTTTCCTAGGCAGAATACATCTATTTAAAGAAAAACACTATAAAATTTACTAAGAGTGGATCAATAATCTGCAAAATGTTATGGCTTTGACAAAGAGAAAATTAAACTCTAGTTTTGTATCAGTACATTATTGAACTCATTAAATGTGAGATGAAAATGAAAAACTAATTTAGCAAGCTTTGGTCTCACAACATCATTTCTTTTCCACAAATCTTCTGAAAAAATTCTATATCCATTTAGGATTTTTCTTATTCTTTTTCCTTTTAATCTGGAATAGCCAATCATTTTATTTTGGATATTATTACTCATTTTTCATTACAAAAACACATGCTATATTCCTTGCTTGCTGCTGCTGCTGCTGCTAAGTCGCTTCAGTCGTGTCCAACTCTGTGCGACCCCATAGATGGCAGCCCACCAGGCTCCACTGTCCCTGGGATTCTCCAGGCAAGAACACTGGAGTGGATTGCTATTTCCTTCTCCAATGCATGAAAGTGAAAGGGAAAGGGAAGTTGCTCAGTCGTGTCTGACTCTAGCAATCCCATGGACTGCAGCCTACCAGGCTCCTCCATCCATGGGATTTTCCAGGCAAGAGTACTGGAGTGGGGTGCCATCGGCTTCTCCCATATTCCTTGCTTACTCTTTATATAAACTTATGTCCCTTTTCTTTCCATACTTTGCATACAAAGTTGCTTTCCTTTACCCTTACTATTTCTAGTAGTTCTTTTATAAATTAATTATAAATTTTTACTATTAGTAACCTTTACTTTCCAGCCAAAACTAAGAAACAAGCAATTTTGAGCTATCGTATATTTACATCTTATAGTAGATTCACAAATTTATAAATATGGAATTAAAGATTATAATTTTTTAGAAACATGTTTTTCACAGTATAATTTTTAAATGTGGCAGAAGACATATTTATTAATATACTAAAATATCTTTTGTCTCTATAAAAATTAAATCAAAAGTAGATAGATTTCAAACATATTTGGCAATCTGTGCCTCAGTATATCATCTTCTTGGAAATGACCTTAATATTCAATGACTACCCTTTACTTAGTTTAACTCTAGTGTAAACTTTCATTTCATTCATATTTATTTAAGCTATTTGTTTTTAACAACTATGCTTAAACTTTATTCTTGCCACCTTAATCTTCAGATGTCAGAATTCCCCAAATTGATATATTTCGTCTAGCCTGGCCTCTTGGTCTCCTGATATCCAGGGTCATGTCCTCTTATCTCACTGTGTGGTCATAGTTATTCTGGATGTTTTAGAATGTGTGTGAATGTGAGCACTCATTAGGTGGCTATGTTATGATTAGAAGACAACTGTACAGGAGACTGTGATTAAAATTTTATTTTAAAACAAAATGACAGGCTCTGCAAGCAAGTGGACACAGCTCAGAGGTCTTAATTGTTTGTAGGGCACCATTCTCAACTTGTTCTCCTTTAGAGCCAAAGTGTATTCTGCAGGATAATGTTGACTGTTAAAGGAAAAAAGACAAGTTTTATGCTCAAATAAGTTTGAGACATCCTGAATTAAACAAGTGAAACATATTTTTTTCTTTGATATTATGGGAATGTTTATTATATACTTCAAAGTGAAATTGCAAGCTTCCCAGATACATTTGATCATGGACTTGCATGTCTGTGTGTATGTATATATATATATATATATATATATATATATACATACACACAGACATGCAAGTCCATGATCAAATGTATCTGGGAAGCTTGCAATTTCACTTTGAAGTATATAATAAACATTCCCATAATATCAAAGAAAAAAATATGTTTCACTTGTTTAATTCAGGATGTCTCAAACTTATTTGAGCATAAAACTTGTCTTTTTTCCTTTAACAGTCAACATTATCCTGCAGAATACACTTTGGCTCTAAAGGAGAACAAGTTGAGAATGGTGCCCTACAAACAATTAAGACCTCTGAGCTGTGTCCACTTGCTTGCAGAGCCTGTCATTTTGTTTTAAAATAAAATTTTAATCACAGTCTCCTGTACAGTTGTCTTCTAATCATAACATAGCCACCTAATGAGTGCTCACATTCACACACATTCTAAAACATCCAGAATAACTATGACCACACAGTGAGATAAGAGGACATGACCCTGGATATCAGGAGACCAAGAGGCCAGGCTAGACGAAATATATCAATTTGGGGAATTCTGACATCTGAAGATTAAGGTGGCAAGAATAAAGTTTAAGCATAGTTGTTAAAAACAAATAGCTTAAATAAATATGAATGAAATGAAAGTTTACACTAGAGTTAAACTAAGTAAAGGGTAGTCATTGAATATTAAGGTCATTTCCAAGAAGATGATATACTGAGGCACAGATTGCCAAATATGTTTGAAATCTATCTACTTTTGATTTAATTTTTATAGAGACAAAAGATATTTTAGTATATTAATAAATATGTCTTCTGCCACATTTAAAAATTATACTGTGAAAAACATGTTTCTAAAAAATTATAATCTTTAATTCCATATTTATAAATTTGTGAATCTACTATAAGATGTAAATATACGATAGCTCAAAATTGCTTGTTTCTTAGTTTTGGCTGGAAAGTAAAGGTTACTAATAGTAAAAATTTATAATTAATTTATAAAAGAACTACTAGAAATAGTAAGGGTAAAGGAAAGCAACTTTGTATGCAAAGTATGGAAAGAAAAGGGACATAAGTTTATATAAAGAGTAAGCAAGGAATATGGGAGAAGCCGATGGCACCCCACTCCAGTACTCTTGCCTGGAAAATCCCATGGATGGAGGAGCCTGGTAGGCTGCAGTCCATGGGATTGCTAGAGTCAGACACGACTGAGCAACTTCCCTTTCCCTTTCACTTTCATGCATTGGAGAAGGAAATAGCAATCCACTCCAGTGTTCTTGCCTGGAGAATCCCAGGGACAGTGGAGCCTGGTGGGCTGCCATCTATGGGGTCGCACAGAGTTGGACACGACTGAAGCGACTTAGCAGCAGCAGCAGCAGCAAGCAAGGAATATAGCATGTGTTTTTGTAATGAAAAATGAGTAATAATATCCAAAATAAAATGATTGGCTATTCCAGATTAAAAGGAAAAAGAATAAGAAAAATCCTAAATGGATATAGAATTTTTTCAGAAGATTTGTGGAAAAGAAATGATGTTGTGAGACCAAAGCTTGCTAAATTAGTTTTTCATTTTCATCTCACATTTAATGAGTTCAATAATGTACTGATACAAAACTAGAGTTTAATTTTCTCTTTGTCAAAGCCATAACATTTTGCAGATTATTGATCCACTCTTAGTAAATTTTATAGTGTTTTTCTTTAAATAGATGTATTCTGCCTAGGAAAACAAAGACTCTGCACTTTAGGAAATATTTCCCGTGTTTCACATAGCCTTTATTAGGTCTTTAATTACTTAGAAAAACTAAGTCATTTCAATATTAAATATGCCACTTATTATTATTTTTTTTAACCACCATGTAACTTTCTGTGATTGAAATGCATATCTTCTCATTTTCACTTTGGCTAAATTTATAACTATTGCTTCACAGTGACTTATGCTCCTGTTTGATCAAATGTTTTAAACCTATTGGCATTTCAGAAAAATTTCCCCAAATCAAATTTTGAATGAAGTCTTTCCAAACTTGCACTAATTTGGGGATTTTCCAGAGGGTTCCTTGAAAATCTCAAAAGTTGTACTTTTTCCTTTTATAAAAGAGAAATGTTTATCAATATTTAGGCATCTGATGTGAGCTGCAGACTCATCAGAAAAGACCCTGATGCTGGGAAAGGTTGAAAGCAGAAGGAAAGAGGATGAGATGATGGCATCACCCATGTAATGGACAGAAACTTGGGCATACTCCAGGAGATGGTGAGGGACAGGGAAGCCTGGAGGGCTGCAGTCCGTGTGGTCACGAAAATATGGACACAACTTGGCAACTGAACAAGAGGAAGACATATTTGACGCTAAATTGCATACGAAAGATTGTCAAATAAATGATGTTTAACCTCCTTAGATTATATTACACATGTGAAAGTGTTAGTCACTTAGTTTTTTCCGACTCTTTGAGACTCCATGGACTGTAGCCTGCTAGGTTTCTCTGTCTGTGGGATTCTCCAGGTGAGAATACTAGAGCAGGTTGTCATTTCTGGGGATCTTCCCAACTCAGGAATCAACCCCTATCTCCCAGATTGGCAGACAGATTCTCTACTGTCTGAGCCACTAGGGAGACTTCTTATATTTACACAGGTATATGTTATTAATATAAGTAATTTAGAAATTATATGAAATTCCTAGAATTCTGATATGGTCTGATATAATGTTATCAGTAATAACTCCAACTTTTATCTTAAAATACTGTATATCACAAACACAACCAAGTTTACTCATCAATTGCATCATTTTTTGTATGGGGATGAATTATCAACAGATCTTTAACCATGGATAGTTTTAAGTCTTTTCTCATTCATAGTTACAGCTTTGGGCTTCCCTGGTGGCTCAGACAGTAAAAAAATCTGCCTACAATGCAGGAGACCTGGGTTCAATTCTGGGTTGGGAAGATCCTCAATTCTTCTCTGAAAGTGCTTATAAGCAACTATAGACAAATATGTTTCATCTTCAAAGATATTCATGGAAAAGCCCTGACAATACTGTAGAGTTCATGTTTCTGATCACTTTAAGATTGCAACAAAGAACTAGGTAAGGATTTCTAAAACTAATGGAAAACTGATTCATAAATCTGCTAACCCAAGATGAAACAAAACAAGAATTACACAAGACTGAAAGTACTGATGAAGATAATTATAATTTTCATGAGTTTATTAAAAACATTCTTGGCTCTTTAATGGTTTGTTTTCCAGATTTAAAGGATTATTTTTGTTTTTTCTCCTCTCATTTAAGCTATCTATAACTTATAGCAATATGGTAAAATATGCTTTTGTCAACAACAGTTGAAACATTTGTTATTCTCCCTCCCTGATCACTCCAGAATTCAGGAACTCTTATTAAATATTCTTATATTTCTTGACAATATATGTACTTACATAAGTTCAATAAAAATCTGTACTCCTTGTGGAATACAACACAACTAGATCTAGAAAGCGTATTGAAAAGCAGAGACATTACTTTGCCGACTAAGGTCCGTCTAGTCAAGGCTATGGTTTTTCCTGTGGTCATGTATGGATGTGAGAGTTGGACTGTGAAGAAGGCTGAGCGCCGAAGAATTGATGCTTTTGAACTGTGGTGTTGGAGAAGACTCTTGAGAGTCCCTTGGACTGCAAGGAGCTCCAACCAGTCCATTCTGAAGGAGATCAACCCTGGGATTTCTTTGGAAGGAATGATGCTAAAGCTGAAACTCCAGTACTTTGGCCACCTCATGGGAAGAGTTGACTCATTGGAAAAGACTCTGATGCTGGGACGGATTGGGAGCAGGAGGAGAAGGGGCGACCGAGGATNAACTGTGGTGTTGGAGAAGACTCTTGAGAGTCCCTTGGACTGCAAGGAGATCCAACCAGTCCATTCTGAAGGAGATCAACCCTGGGATTTCTTTGGAAGGAATGATGCCAAAGCTGAAACTCCAGTACTTTGGCCACCTCATGCGAAGAGTTGACTCATTGGAAAAGACTCTGATGCTGGGAGGGGTTGGGGGCAGGAGGAGAAGGGGATTATCGAGGATGAGATGGCTGGATGGCATCACGGACTCGATGTTCGTGAGTCTGAGTGAACTCCGGGAGTTGGTGATGGACAGGGAGGCCTGGCGTGCTGCAACTCATGGGGTCGCAAAGAGTAGGACGCGACTGAGCGACTGAACTGAACTTAGGGAAAATAGTATGGAGGTTCCTCAAAGAAATGAAAGCTAATATGTGATCCAGTCATTTCAAAGGAATTGAAATCAGAATTTTGAAGCAATAGCTGCATTCTCACGTTCACTGCAATATTATTCACCATAGCCAAGATGTAGAAACAACCTAAGTGTCCAAGAGATGAATAAGGAATATGTGGTTTATATATTATAATGGAATACCATTCAGTAGGTAGAAAGAAACCCTGGCACTTGTAACAACATGGATGAATCTGCAAGACCCTATACTAAGTGAGATAAGCCAGACAGAGCTGTACTGCATGATCTTACTTACATGTGGAATCTCAAAAGGAAGGGGAATGTCCAGCTTTTAGAAACAAAGGACAGAATGTGGTTAGCAGACACTAAGGAGTGGGAGAAATGGAGAGACGCTGATCAAAGAATACAAATTTCAGTTTTAAAACGAACAATTTCTGGGGCACAAATGTACAGCACAGTGGTTATAGTTAGTGCTGTCTTGAATAATTTTTCTAAAAATGTGGAACTTAATTAAACATTCTCCACACACACAAAAAGATAATTTTGTGAGGTGATGAATGATTTAATTAACCTGATTGTGGTAATAATTTCACAATGTGTGTGTGTATGTGTTATGTGTGTAATATGTGTTAGTCACTCAGTCGTGTCTGACTCTTTGCGACCTCATGGATTTGTAGCCTGCCAGGTTCCTCTGTCCATGGAATTTTCCAGGCAAGAATACTGGATTCAAATCATTACTTTGTACACTTCGAATGTGTGTTCAATTGCTAAGTCTTGTCCCAGTTTTTGTGACATCATGGACTGTAGCCTGCCAGGCTCCTCTGCCCATGGAATTCTCCAGGCAAGAATATTGGGGTGGGTTGCCATTTCCTTCTCTAGGCGATCTTCCTGACCCAGGGATCAAACCCACATCTTCTGCATTGGCAGGCAGATTCTTTACCACTGAGCCACCAGAGAAGCCCTGGTACACCTTAAACATATACATTTTTATCTCAATAAAAGTTGGAGAATTAAAAANTAGGCGATCTTCCTGACCCAGGGATCAAACCCACATCTTCTGCATTGGCAGGCAGATTCTTTACCACTGAGCCACCAGAGAAGCCCTGGTACACCTTAAACATATACATTTTTATCTCAATAAAAGTTGGAGAATTAAAAAAGAAAAAGTAATGGGAGGTGATGGCTCTAGTTGAGATTCAGCGAAGGCAAATTTAATAACAAAAAATCAGGGGGAAATGTGGGGGGAATACGTAGTGCCAATGTGTCTCAAATTTCATTGTGTATAAAATTCATAGTCCTCATTTCATAGCTCTTATGTGAGATAAAGAAACCTGTCATTTTAATCAGCATCAGTAATTCTTATGAAGACTAAAATTGAGAATTGTTGTAGGTCTTACAATAGAATTAATAACATTTTTCAAAAAATGCTTTACAAATACAAGCCTTTTTTTTTTAACCCTCTCTGTAAGGCATAATGCTATAATTTGAAACAAGAGCAAGTTCATTAGTCATTCTATCTACATTATTTCCTCATCACATATCTCTTTGTGCAAAGCTTTCTTAAGTCACTTCTCCCACCTAGAATCCAATATAAACCTTTCCTAATAATGAGTTTCATTACTTAATTACATGCCGTGAGGGCTGTGATTGAGAAATGCAGACATTTAATTGCCTTCTTGAAATAACGAAAGGCTGTAGCTGAAGACAGAAAGTTTGTGAAAAATCAGGTCATTGATGTCAGCTGATACCTCCCATTTCTAAACAGCTGTATAAAAGTAGCTTTCTTGAATATGGCCATAATCAGAATTGTTTTTATGTAAGTTTACTCCTAGCCTCGATACAAAGAATCAAAGATGTGGGAGCAATTGTTCAAAATAGTCCCACTTCAAGGGAAAAAACAAAACAAAACAAAACTTGACCTTCTGTTAGTCAAACTATACAAGTTTTCATACCTCAAATACCCTACAAATTCTCTCTTTAAAAGGTACTAAAATAATCTTATCTATTCCCTGGATGAAAGATTCTGCCATCAAGAGAAAGTGCTATGAGAAATCACAGTTTCAGAGGGCTACCCATCTCCTGTGGTTTACTATTTTTATCTTGTTAACAAATCACTTAGTACTTATCCCAGGTCAGAGTTATTACCTGAAAGGAATTTCATATGCAGAGGACGGAAGACAATTAGGAGCTATAGCAACCTCTCAACTGGACATCCAAAACAAAATGAGTAATCTTTCAAGAACTGAAAATGTCTTTAGGAATAAATATAACCCTGAAGAAAGATGACAGCCTATCAAAGAACATGTGGGCTCCACATCCAAAGATTTCACAACTCCTTCANGTAATCTTTCAAGAACTGAAAATGTCTTTAGGAATAAATATAACCCTGAAGAAAGATGACAGCCTATCAAAGAACATGTGGGCTCCACATCCAAAGATTTCACAACTCCTTCAGAAACTTTTGCCAACTCTACTGCAGCAAGCTGGCTCTTCTCACTCTCAAAGAGGTGTATTTATCTCCTGATGTAGAATCCTGAAGAGCTCTCCAGAGTGGATTTGTAGACTCCTACCCACTTAAGATTGAAATGTCATCAAGATTGTTGAAACTTATGTCTTGATGATTTGAGTAGTTCTAAAGAAGTGAATGTCACCTATATATTAAAAAAAATCAAAGAGAAAAATATGAGTTAGCTGAGTATGGTAAGGAAAGGGACTTCTTAGTAATGAGCTAAATTAAAAGAACTGTTTAATGATACTGAGTATTTATTATATTCCAGGGCTGTTCTTTGTATGTACTAACACTTAGCTCTCAAAACGACTCTAGGAAGTGGCACTGTCACCAGTCTCCTTTTGCTCCAAGGTAGAGAGGGGTCATACTACCGTAGCGGAATTACTGGAATTCAACCCTGTCCCTTGGACTGCAAGGAGATCCAACCAGTCCATTCTGAAGGAGATCAGCCCTGGGATTTCTTTGGAGGGAATGATGCTAAAGCTGAAACTCCAGTACTTTGGCCACCTCATGTGAAGAGTTGATGCATTGGAAAAGACTCTGATGCTGGGAGGGATTGGGGGCATGAGGAGAAGGGGACGACAGAGGATGAGATGGCTGGATGGCATCACTGACTCGATGGATGTGAATCTGAGTGAACTCCGGGAGTTGGTGCTGGACAAGGAGGCCTGGTGTGCTGCGATTCATGGGGTCGCAAAGAGTCGGACACAACTGAGCGACTGAACTGAACTGAACCTGGCATTAAAGCCCAAATGCTAATCACTGTATATTTTGCCTCTATCTAACTCTGATGGGTAACCCTCTCCCCTTCATCTCCTTCACATTAAACGAAACAAAAAACATAATAATGAAAAAATAGGCTTTATAATGATAAGATTTTTGATAGAAGTCACAGACTAAATTTAAAGGACTCTGAATGAATTAAGCTAGGAACAACAACAACAACAAAAATTATACACACACACACCTCCTGTGCCAAAGCCAATGCCAGTTATGTTGAGCTTTAGAATCATTTTCACTCTTGAAGCTTTCCCTTGCCTCCCATCTTCATAGCAATATTTGTAGTTCTCCGTTTTGACAGAAACCCAGTGAGCCAAAATTCTGTTGGAGCAGCTGTTCTCAAGGCATTTCTAGACTGACTCGATCCATGAGCCACTGAATGTCCCCTATACAAAAGTGGTGAAAATGGAGGCTGTTTGTTGTTTACAGTTAGTGACAGTTTGTCAAAATGTACCACTGTGATACATGTGGGTGACATTTTTCTAGCCTTTTAAATTTGTTTCCTTGAATTAAAATCCACTCAGAGGCCATCCCAAATTCAAATAGTAACTAATAATTTTTTAACTCAATAAATTCAATACAACAAATAGTGAATATTTGTCATCATCATGATGTGAACCAAGAGAGTGTGCATGCTCTGTTTTCCAGATCTTTACCAATGGCTGCATTTACTTAACTACCTGTCTCCATTGAAAATCTAGCCTGGGCACCATAACTATAGAGTTGAAAGGATTTTCTGGCCATTCTGTTAGTGGTTAAATGAAATCCTAGTTTTACTGATATCATAGCAATTTTTTAGTTATCATCTTAAATTATCTTAAATCTATGGGACTCTTTTAGATTTGAATGAATTCAATTAATTATTTTTTCATTATAATCCTTTTGTGAATTCCTTGTTCAATAATATTAGAAGTGCTATTAAATTCATGTTTAGCCTACTATTTGTACCAAACATTTCTTCCTTTATACCAGAATTTCTCAGAATTAAAAACTTCAGTATTGCATCTTTGTTTAGGTGTTCTGAGGGAGAGTCTAGACTGAAAGGCATATGAGCCTTCCACTATGATATATGTGGGTAAAGCTCTGTAGGTGGATTCTTTACCAGTTGAGTTACCAGGGAAGCCTGGAACCTGCCCTAGGACCACCCTATCTCTGCATTTCTGGCCCATTTTGAATTATGTCTTGTGATCATATCAAAAGCATGTTAATACTCTCTGTAGACCTACACTTTTCATTATGGTAGCCACAACCCCTGGATGTGAATAAAATGTGCTGGCCAAAGCTAAAGACCTACTTTATCCTACATGAAAGGAGTTTCCTTTCTCCTGATGTACAGCATGAACAAACACACACATGTATATGTATGCGTATATACACCATACATTCGACCCCTTTACTTCTTGCCTTCAAGGGATTAGGTAAACTTCTGAATGGAAAGAGACTATCATCTGCATTCTAAACTTCAATATAAGGAGTGTCAAATTAACAAAGAATATATAAGTTGACCCCTTGTCTAACTCAATGAAACTATGAGCCATGCTGTGTAGGGCCACCCAAAATGGACAGGTCATAGTGGAGAGTTATGACAAACCATGGTCCAAGGAGAAGGAAATGGCAAATCACTTCAGTATTCTTGCTTTGAGAACCCCAAGTACAACATGAAAATGCAAAAAGATAAGACACTGAAAGATGAACTCCCCAGGTCCATATGTGACCAATATGCTATGGCAGATCAGTTGAGAAATAACTCCAGAAAGAATGACGAGATGGAGCCAAAGCAAAAACAACACCCAGTTGTGGATGTGACTGGGATGGATATAAGTCCAATGCTATAACGAGTAATACTGCATAGGAATCTGGAATGTTAGATCCATGAATCAAGGCAAATTGGAAGTGGTCAAATAGGAGATGGCAAGAGTGAACATCAACATTTTGGGAATCAGTGAACTAAAATGGACTGGAATGGGTGAATTTAACTAAGATGACCATTATATCTACTATTGTGGGCAAGAATCCCTTAGAGGAAATGGAGTAGCCATCATAATTCATAAAAGAGTCTGAAATGCAGTACTTGGATGCAATATCAAAAATGACAAGAGTGAGTTCTGTTCATTTCCAAGGCAAACCATTCAAAACCACAGCAATCCAACTCTAGGCCCTGACCAGTAATGCTGAAGAAGGTGATGTTGAATGGTTCTATGAAGTCCTCCAAGATCCTCTAGAATTACCACCCCAAAAAAGATGTCCTTTTCATTACAGGGGACTGGAATGCGAAAGTAGGAAGTCAAGAGATACCTGGAGTAACAGGCAAATTTGGCCTTGGACCATGAAGCATGCAAAAGGCTAAGAGAGTTTTGCCAAGAGAACACACTGGTCATAGCAAATACCCTCTTCCAACAACACAAGAGAAGACTACATATGGACATCACCAGATGGTCAATACTGAAATCAGATTGATTATATTCTTTGCAGCCAAATGGAGAAGCTCTATACAGTCATCAAAAATAAGACCTGGAGATGATTGTGCTCAGATCATGAATTCTTTATTGCCAAATTCAGACTTAAATTGAAGAAAGTAGGGAAAGCCACTAGACCATTCAGGTATGACCTAAATAAGGTGAAAAGACAGCCTTCTGAATGGGAGAAAACAATAGCAAATGAAGCAACTGACAAACAACTAATCTCAAAAATATACAAGCAACTTATGCAGCTCAACTCCAGAAAAATAAACGACCCAATCAAAAAATGGGCCAAAGAACTAAATAGACATTTCTCCAAAGACATACGGATGGCTAACAAACACATGAAAAGATGCTCAACATCACTCATCATCAGAGAAATGCAAATCAAAACCACAATGAGGTACCATTTCACACCAGTCAGAATGGCTGNCCCAATCAAAAAATGGGCCAAAGAACTAAATAGACATTTCTCCAAAGACATACGGATGGCTAACAAACACATGAAAAGGTGCTCAACATCACTCATTATCAGAGAAATGCAAATCAAAACCACAATTAGGTACCATCTCACACCAATCAGAATGGGTGCAATCCAAAAGTCTACAAGCAATAAACTTGATTTTTAAAAACTTAACAATATATTATGAATGTCTCTTCTAGTCAGTGAATATATATTATTATTTCAGAAAGGCACTGTACCAATTTATCTATCTGGACCTTTGCTGATAGTCAAAGAATACTGTGATAGATTTTTTTGTATACTTGTTAAAGTATTTCTGAAAGAGAAATTCCTAAAAGAAGAAAAAAGAAAATTAGAGAATCAGATATATACCTATACATATATATATATATATATATATATGTAATTTTCATGTTGATAATTACTGCCAGATTGGCCTTTGAAGAATATGCAACATTCTCTCTTTAGCTTATGAAAATGGTATTTTTAATTTCAGCTTTATTGAGATACAATTGACATATAAAGTTGTAAGTTATTTGAAGTGTACATCATTTTGATTTGATATACATAAACATTATAAAATCTAGTTAACTAGCATATCTATCATCTCACTTTTGTTTTTTTTTGGTGAGAACTTTTAAGTTTTACTCCATATCATTCTATATTTTAATTTCTATTGGGGTATTGCTGATTTACAATATTGTGTTGGTTACAGGTGTACAACAAAATGAATCAGTTATACTTTTGTATCATTCTTAAAACTATTAAAGTGTGAGCTGATTAAAATGTGATTATATTCTCAAAGCATTCCAAAGCAGCTAATAGGGAGGATCACCAGCTTTCCAGTTAAAAAAAACTTCTTTAAATTAGTTTTGCTTACAAAAAGAATTCTCTTTTTGATACAAAAAGTAGAAGGACATACACAAAAATATAAATTAAATATTATTTTGCCCTTCTACCTCTAAGGAACAAAGTTTCCTTAAGGCATTTTATTGATTATTAAATTTTTTTGTGTATTCCAACTTTGCTCCATTCTATTATAAATAATAGATACCAATGTATTTATAATAAATAATGTAAGGGATGGTTTTTTTAGAATTAGCCATCATAGAATAAATATAAATTGCTATGTTGTAGTGAGTTCTTCCCTCTAGGCAGACATTCCTTCAAATGCAGTTCACAAAGAACCACATTTCCTTGGGGAAAACAATTTAAACTGTAGAGAAGTAACACTCCTTTTCAGGGAAATTGCAGTACCATCCAAGATATTGCTGAAACTATAGAGATCCATAAATACCACTGCTGGACTCAAAGACTTGGTTATGTTCATGAACAAGATATGTAAATGAAAAAATGCAGTATGTTAAATGAAACTATTTAGCAAACAGGATATGTCTTATAACTTATACTGTTCTTATAGTATAGTTTGGATTTTATATATTTCTTAATGAGAAAATATAAACAGATTGGGAGGAGTGTCACATATAAGTGTATTGGAGGTTGCAATTTTAGATGTCTAAGGAGGACTTCATTGAGTCAGTGACATCATCATAAATATCTAAAGGAGATTAGGGAGTCAGCCATGCTGGCTGGGCAAGAATATTCTTTGCAGAAAGAACATCAGTACAAAATCTCTGAAATACTAACATCTCTTGATTCAAATGGCATTTTCATGCCCATAAACATATATTGACAATCAAATTTGTAATAGTTCATAAAAAGTTAAATTGTAACAGAAAACAAGATTTGGTTATGTCATAATTTTACTTCATGTAATTATTAAATTAAGAGAGTCAGAGACCATGACATTTTTGTAATTGGAAAAGACTACGACTTTGCAACCTGACAGAGAGGGATTCTGAAGTACGGGCAGGTGTCTATCAGGTCCCTCAGTAGTTGATTCAGCTCTGGGACCCCCTGAAGGATACTTTGCCTCCAACTAAGCTCGAGCCAGTGTTTATACTAATTCATGAAAGAATGAGCTTGTGCCATAAGAAGCTCCTACTGAATTTTTAATTAATGAAAGATAATTTATTTAAAGCAGTGAGACTTTTACAAAGTGACTTTTCAGATTTCTCCCCATTTTCCTCTTCAAAGCTGACTAAATTTTCTATTTCCTTTTATTGTAATATATATTTGTATATATCTTTGTATTTCTTTATTTTATTGTATATATGTATATGTAATATATTTATTTTAAAGAAAATAACCTCACTTTTGTTATCTTCAAATATATTGGGAGAAATGAAAATTAAAAAGAGATAATACAACCTAAATCATGTCTCATATAACCCTCTCTGTGGTAGAAGTCATGAAAATAATTCATTTAGATTAAAAGAGTTACTTAGTTACAACTAATAATTAAGAGAAAAAGACTGCCAATTTCATTTCTCACTTGAATAAAACGTTCTTTTAATCTGTGACAATTCCATCTTTTCCAATTTAATCTTTCATTTTGAAAATACTCTAAAGCAGATGGATGCCTAAAAGGAGTCATCATATGCATCATTTATAACCTTAACTTGCTTTGTGGATCAGTAGACTGAGTGGCTTAATTGGGATAAATGGAGCAGGTAAAAGACCAATGAACCAGTGTGAAATTTTCTTGTGTGAGTGGAGAGAGGTTCCTAGTATTTACAGTAGTCTAGTACTATTAGGTGGAGAAGGAAATGGCAACCCACTCCAGTATTCTTGCCTGGAGAATCCCAGGGATGGGGGAGCCTGGTGGGCTGCCATCTATGGGGCTGCACAGAGTTGGACACGACTGAAGCGACTTAGCAGCAGCAGCAGCAGCAGTACTATTAGGAGCTGCTTTTCCTTAAATGATTGATATAATCTGTTAAAATACAAAAAAAAAAAAAACCACACACACACATTTTCTAAACATTTTGGTCTCAAACTGTTCAACATAATTGTCCTGGCATGGTACCCTTCTTAGAACTGCAACTACTAAAATAACAGTGAACTAAGAAACAGAATATCTATCTCAATTTCAGAGCCAAACAGGCAGTTGGCCTTAGGTAAGCCTCTTATGTCTGTGTATCCCAGTTTCTTCTGTAGACAGGTTAGTTGTGTGAAAAGCAATGGCCAAATTAGACACGAGCAAAGATAAATACTAAGGAGATACAAGAGTTTTTAAATAGTAAATATTTTTATTCTTTTCTGCATATTTAAATCTCATCCCCTTTCTGAAAACTTGCTAGACTTTTGCCAGATTGTTTGACTTTTCATTCTATAACTATTTTTAATGTGCAAAATACCATACAAGTATTTATAATATTATGGTACTATCTTTTATGATTTCCTGTTTCCTTGGTTCAAATTTGATCCCCAATATCAACTGTTTAAGTGTGCTGAGGATAAAGGCTATTATGTAGCAGATATACTATACATGTCATGCATGCTTAGTTGGCTTCAGTTGTGTCTGACTCTTTGCTACCTTTGGACTGTATTCCCCAGGCTTCTCTGTCCCTGGGATTCTCCAGGCAAGAATACTGGAGTGGGATGCCATGGCCTCCTTCAGGGGATCTTCGAAGCCAGGGATCAAACCCGTGACTCCTAGAGCTCCTGCCTTGCAGGCAGATTCCCTACCACAGAGCCACCGGGGAAGTCACACTATACATAGCATTGATCAAATTTTTCTCCACAGAAAAACTGTAATAGTGAAAAGAATGTGTTTAAAACTTTGTTTAGGAGCTTCCCTGGTGGCTCAGTAGTAAAGAAACGGCCTGCAATGCCGGAGACCTGGGCTTGATCCCTGGGTCAGGAAGATCCCTTGGAGAAGGAATGGCAACCCACTCCAATATTCTTAACTGGAACATCTCATGGACAGAGAAGCCTGCAAAGAGTCTGACATGACTGACTGACTAACACTATCCTTTTCATTTTCATTTACCTAAAACCTGTAAAAGCCACAAAAGCCATATCTTTTGTTGTTGTTGTTCAGTTGCTAAGTCATGTCCAACTCTTTGCGACCCCATGGACTGCACCACACCAGGCTCCTCTGTCCTCCACTATCTCCCAAAATGTGCTCAAATTCACGTCCGCTGAGTTGGTGATGCTGTCTAACCATCTCATCCTCCACTGCCCCCTTCTCCTTTGCCTTCAATCCTTCCCAGCATCAGGATCTTGTGAGTCTGCTCTTCACATCAGGTGGCCAAAGTATTGGAGCTTCAGCTTCAGCACCAGGCCTTCCAATGAATATTCAGGGTTGATTTTCCTTAGGATTGACTGGCTGGATCTCCTTGCTGTCCAAGGAACTCTCAAGAGTGTTCTCCAGCACCAGAAGCATCAGTTCTTCAGTGCTAAGCCTTCTTTCTGGTCCAACTGAATGCAGGGTTCCAGAGAGTAGCAAGGAAAGATAAGACCTTCTTAAATGAACCATGCAAAGAGACAGAGGACAGTAATAGAAAGGGAGACTAGAGANGTTACATTGGAGAGTGGTTTCCTTTCAGATTTTGTTTTGTCTCTTTCTTTAAAATTTGTCGAAGAGTTACTGTTTCAGTTTTGCTTTAATCAATTTTTGCATCAGTTCTGCAGATTGTATCACTTACACTATCTACCTTCTTAGAAATATGGGTCCTCTGTTGCATGGGGTTCCAGGCATGAATTAGGAGGGCTGAATCCCAACATGACCACATTACTGGCAAAAGAACATTGCCCTCTAAGGTAGTGGGCCCAGGCCATCATCTACTCCTGTGGGTGACAAGACAGTGTTACTAGTGTGCAGAGAAACCTAGCCTCAGAGACACACTGGCTGTCTCTTTCTCAGGAACTTTCTTCAGCCTTGCTATTTTAAAGTTTTTATTATTGAAAATTTAAAACTTATACCAAAGTAAAGAGAATAACATCTTGAACCCACATATATCCATCACTCAGCTTCAGTAATTACCAACTCAAAGTCATATATTTTTATTACTACTAACGATACTGGTTAATACATAGTGTGATTTGGACTGTGCATGTATTTTTCCATGGCAGATCTGAAACCTACTTACTGTCTTTATAGTCTTTATTTCACTTGGTGTGATAGCTGGCAAATAATAATTGTTCACTGAGCATTGAAAGAATTCCTCTGCTTGTTTAATCATCCATTCATCAAACATGGAATACCTTTTACATGCACAGTGCTAGAATCTGGGATATAAAGTAGAATAAGCAAAACCTAGTTGGTATTTTCAAGATGTTAAAATGCTGTACCAAAGATACTGTTCCATGCTCTTATACTTTTTTAAATAAAGAAGAATTCCTGCAATGAAAGTACAGTAAATTCTATGAAAGGACTATCTATATCATAGTTATTCCTGTGCTTGTTTATATTAAGCTTTTTATATATCAAAAGTGAATGTGTTGATTAACATTTGTCTGAATATCTGTATTGTTTACACTTGTGAGTAAATAAGTTTTTATATTTTGTCACTTTCAAAGGAGAGTGGAATCGAAGAGTACTCTTCCACGACCATGTGACTGATTGTGGAAGGCCTTATGATAAGATTTAGATTAGATTCCATTGACTTTGTGATATCGGTACAGCTTAAAAATGAGAGGCGAGTCTCAGGTGGAGGGGTGAAGTGGTGAGCTTTACCTTTGTAGAGATTTAAGCCTTTGTTGCCAACAACAGCTGAAAAACACTCTGTGTGATTTTTCTGAACTGCTGTAATTTTAAATATATTTCATAAAGTAACATGAAATACCTCACAGCTGATTTGTATAGCCCTGGCTAACTTGAGCCTAACCACCAGGAAGCATTTTTTAGAAAAATCAAGCCTTCTGAAACTATCTTGTAAAATTCCCAAATAACCCCAATCTAATAATTGGAAAGTGTGTCAGATGAAATTCAGAATTTCTTAACATTGCACTGAAGTATAGTCAATTGAAGAAGATAACAATTTTCTTAAGTAGAGTTACATTGATTAAGATTTCTATGCAGTATTACCCGTCCAAGTCAATCAAGACTTTGCATAATGCAGCTTTGAGGAGGTTCAAATACTTGGAGACTCTTCCAGGCAGGCACTCTCCTACACTGAGTGTATAATTTAGAAAGTGTACATAACGGGTGGATGTGCAGTTGTGTTTGAGGACCTGCTTTTATTCTCCTATGGTAGTTCTCCAGTTTCCTGGTCTCAGGACTCTTCATACTCCTAAAATAGTTGAAGACTGCAAGAACCTTTGTTAATGTAGCTTATATTGATATTTACTGGTAGAAATTAAAACTGGAAAACATTTATTAGTCTATTTAAAAGTGTCAGTGAACCCATTAAATGATTACAAAAATAAATTTTTTCATGAGAAATATGTATTTCGAAACAAAGAAAAATTAATCAGAGGAATTGTGTCATTTTGCTATTTTAAAAATCCTATTTATGTCTAGTTTAGCAGAAGACATTTAGGTTCTTATATCTGCTTGTGCATCCAGTCTGATGTGATGTTGGTGTTGGTTCAAGTATAGGAAAAAAGTCATTTCACACAAATATGTAGTTGGAAAAAGGAGAACTATTGCAGTAACTTCTTAAGATAGTTGTGTGTATTCTTCTTTGATTCTATACCAGTACTCTGAGTGGTATTATCTTTAAGGTTATTTGCAATGTGAAAGTAGGAAACCATATCATACTCCCTTACATTACATCTATTCATCTGTGTGGTGCTTTGAGTTGATAATTTACCCATGCATGATAGTACACATTGATCATTATTTAAATGTCTGTTTCCTGAATTTTACAGATCTTCTAGAATATTGATACATTTCATTGTACCGATGAATTATCATATTATCAAAAACCACATTTTAAAACATTCATTTTTATGAGAAAAGTCTTAAGTATTGGGGAGCTGTCAAGCTCACAGGAATGGAAACAAATTTTCCAAAATTATAATTTGTGCCTGATTGCTTCAGTATTCTCAAAGGCAATATGTACTGTCAGGTGTCTTCCTTGAAGTGGCAGGCTCACTTGGTTCTTTTTGAGTGATTGTCTGCCAGCTACTCAACTTAGGGTAACCCATAATTGGCCTGCCATTCTTTCACATAAAAATTGTGTTGAGAAAGGCAGCTAGTTTAGCTTGTAACTCAGACAGTTGTATATTGCAAATGCCTTTCCTCGAGCAACCTTTGTTCTTGAGTGTACAGTAGACGTGCCTTGTGCATACTTCCCATTTTGTCACACAAAATAATAACTTTGTACTCAAGGATCAAGAACTTAAAAAAAACTGAGTTTGTGGTGGTGATGAATACAATGTATATCAGTACAGTTTGGTGTGTCTGCCCAGGTTCATGTTTCTAAGGCATTAGCACTTTTACTGACCATTGCTTCTGCATCGCCAGTGCAAATGATATCATTAGGAAAATACTTTTGACCTCTCCAGCCTGCAAAAAGGTGTCAGGAGCCCCTAGGGATCTGCCAACCACACTTAATAGGTGATCTAGACACACACCTTATTCCTGGTCCTTTCTCTTATCTTTTGAAACCTACCCCTTCCCTTTGTGTGTATTGAGTTCTAGTCCAATAGACTGTATTTTTTCTCATCTTGCTTTTAACTTTTACTTTTTCTCTCTGCTTGAATGTTCTTGATCCTGTCATCTTTTATTAAAAATCTTTTTTCCTTCATGTGCTAGTTCATTTTCTTCTTCCATGATTTCTGCTCTCAAATGGTAGAGGTCTTTCCCTCTGCAGATTCTCTGTAACACATAGTTCACCACTCCCTTCTGGCACATATAGCTTATTTTAGAATTTTTTTTTGAAGAATGGAAAGTCATCTAATAATGACAGATGGCCTAGAACCAGTGACTGTCTTACTCATCATACGATAGTTTACAATGCTGGAACTTCATGAATTATCACAGAGTGAAGGAAGTAATTTCTTCTGCAAACATCGAGTTGCTCTACATGCCAAGTATTGTTGTGAGCCCTGTGACCGCAGCTATGGGCAGTGCTGACCTGTTCCTGCTCTCATGGGGCTTTTCTGTTACATACTCACTCTGCTTTTGGAGAACTTAAGTTGACAGTGTGAGTAAATCCCGTGATTTCTGGTGCCTTCATGATTTATTCAGGCAGAGAAACCACTGAGAAACAAATCATTAAGTCAGAGGAACCGTTATCCATCTGTCATAAGTAATCTGTAGAGAGTTGCAGACATTAGAAGAAATTCTAAGGCTGCATAGAAGACTGAATGTATAGTCTTAATTTTTATATCCAAGTATCCTGTGCCTTGGCCTTAAAGCTCATATTTCTTTTTTGTCAGGGTTATAGCTGGTTATATTAGTTACTACATGAGGGACAGAGGAGCCTTGAGGCTGGAATGTCTAAAGAGCCTGTGGCTGTATTTTCTACATATAGCTTTCTGTCATGTTTATGTGGCTGATGTGATTCTAGCAAAGATATGTTTTGTGCATATCTGTATGTGAAGGGTTTTGTTTTAAAGTTTGGGGCTTTTTCTCTCTTAGGCGTTGACCAAGGATCCCCAGGATTACCCTGATAAAAAAAGCCTACCTCATGTACATGTTGCCCTCTGGATAAATTCTCAAGGAGGAAGAAAGGTGAAAGCTGGAGATACTGTGTCCTATGTCATCTGTCAGGTAAAACTGTCATAATGAATAAGACTTACACCACTTCCACACCCAGGGTAAAAACCAGATCTCTACAGTGTCTCATTTTACCCAAGTAACTGATGCTGTAAAGAGAAGGTTTAGTCTTGGTTGGTTTTACAGCATTTAAAAACATTAGTCAGGGATATATGACATATTTTGTTAAAATTTTCATAAAACTTTTAAGACCAGTGGTTTTTTTGTTGTTGTTATTTTTTAAGACCAATGCTTTGGTTGAGTGAAACTACTTTGGTGAGACAGGTATATAACAGTTGCTAGAGTTTAAATTTGAAATGAACTTGAATGAAAGCATATACCAGTTTGCTCATGTGTCCAGCTATTGCTGCTGCTGCTAAGTCACTTCAGTCTTGTCCGACTCTGTGCTACCCCACAGACTGCTGCCCACCAGGCTTCCCTGTCCCTGGGATTCTCCAGGCAAGAATACTGGAGTGGGTTGCCATTTCCTTCTCCAGTGTCCACCAGTAGTCCTTTATCATTCCTTTTGCAGCAGTTTCCATTCTGAATATTGGTAGAATAAGAGAGCAAATGCATGTTTCACTAGCCTGTTCAAATAATTACTTGAAAAAAAATGCATGGTTATATAGGAAAAGGTGAGACATCCTAAAACCATAGCTATGAAGAAAACACAGAATATGTAGCAAGATCCCCTTTTTAATTCTTTATTTTGAATGGAGTGGGCCTAGAACCCATCTCTTGCCTTCTCTCTGTTTCATGAGGCATCTCTAAGGAACTTCTAGGCCTTCTGGAACAGTTTTAAACCAGTAACCAGTTTTTTTTGAGAGTAGCATACCTCTCACAGTTAGGAATGGGGAGAAAGGGTATATCAGAAGGGGATTTAGGTTTGGGGGAAATTGTTTTTGTGTGTGTGTGTGTGTGTGTGTGTATTTTTTTTTTTTTTGGAAGCACTTAACTTCATTCAAAACAAAGGAGGGAGTTGCATCCCTTCTCTCTGCTTAAAAAAGTCAAAGCCTATGTCCAAATTTTTTACAGTTACTGGGGCGTGGTCTGTTCACCAAAGGCATAATTCATCTCAGTAAGATTGTTTCTTTTTAATTAATCAAGTATTGCATTTTGTTAGTTATTTAAAAAAATTAGATAAGCCTTGCAATATGATTGATCTTTGTCAAACTACCATCAATGTGTTTTATTTATTTATTTGTAATTTATTTTTAAAATATAAATTTATTTATTTTAATTGGAGGCTATCAGAGTCCTTTCAAAATGTAGGAGTCGTCTGAATAATATCTGCTCTGAACTGTGGATGATGTACATAACAAATGATTTAAGTACATGGACAGGAATCAGCACTTGACTCTGTCTCCCTCCTAGGGTTACCCTTGATTAAGAACTATTACAGAAAGCCAATTCCTGCAGGAAAATATTTCCATAAATGTCTGACTTGCTCAAGCCCTTAATGTGCTTTGCATATTGCCTTTGACAAGTCTCATCTCAAAAAAACAATTTTCATATTATGCAAGTAAAGATTTTGGTAAATAGGCTAGTTTTTTTTTCCCTTATATCTTTATATACATGGAAAAGCTCTTAAGATTATTAATGACAGGAGCAGATAGCAAGATATAACTTTGAAAAATTATATAGGTTTTCTGAAATTGCATCTAAAGATGAAATCAAGTCACAGTTATGTTTTGGCTAAACCTGGAGTGGAGATATATGGCCATATGATATATGTATTTCAAAAGTCAAGCTTGTATTCCTTGATGTCTAAATATTAGGTCTTACAGTATCTTCTTCTTGGGTCTTATTGATATAAGAAAAGCTCAAAATGCTGATGCTAAAACCAGTTTGTTGTATTTTCAACCCTTTTTCCATTTGACTGGTTCTGGGTCTTATTTTCATGTTAAAAACAATTCTTTTATTGATTTATTCTTCTTACTGTATCCCAAGAAAAGCTATAGGACTTTAATTTGCCTTTGTTCCCTAGCAGTGGGGCATGCCCACTTTCAATATATTTGCTAAACAAAGCTGCTTACCTCTTTTGCTTTTAAGCACTCAGATTATTCTTTCTCTTTCCTAACACAATCATATTTTTAGAAGATGTTTCTGAAAATGTATGATGACACATTTTTAAGAGAACTGTTTACTGCTCTAAGCAAAGGTGCCCTCAGAATAACATAGCTCCTAAACAGGTTCTCTTTTGTTTAAAATTTACGTTTTGACTATAGTGCTTTCCTGATAACTTACTCAGACTATAAATTCCATTGAGTTCAGAGAGTAGTGTTTGTGGTATATAATAATTTACATTGTAGTTCATAGTCTTATTAAACCTAATGTGAATTATTTGCAGAGATCTTAAGTTAACTTTCACTTATTGAATAAGTGTTAAATCCTTTATTATTGAACTTTCATCAGACATAATTTTCATAAGGTATGCCTTTAACATAATTGTTTCAAGGCTTCCAGTTGTCATCTGTTAAATCTTTTTGCCCATTGGTGTCCTAGTAAAGATGACCACATGGATTCACCATGTCTG